>JAKUCV010005158.1:94627-108033 GCA_028386065.3 Turnera subulata
GATATTGATTATGTGGATATTACGCTGAGATTGATGTTGAACTATTGACTGTGAAAATTGTGGAAAAGAATTTGGAATTGAGATTGGAATTGATTTGAGATGTTGATATAATTGTCATGTGGAGAGTAGTGGTACGACCCGATGGTATGAAAATTAATTTTGGGATGCTATGGTCGGTTTTTGGTTTGGTTGGCCCGTCATGCCTGTGGTTAGGGTATACCAAATACCCAGTGGCTCGGATATGCCAAATATCCGCAGTGGCTCGGATATGCCGAATATCCGCTGTGGCTCAGATATGCCGAATATCTGGTTGGCATGACGTCGCCTGAGGTTGGGGTATACCGAATACCCAGTGGCTCGGATATGCCGAATATCCGCAGTGGCTCGGATATGCCAAATATCCGCGGTGGCTCGGATATGCCGAATATCCGGTTGATTTGATATGAGGATTGGTTTTTGACCTAGCATCCGGAATTAATTGATTACCAGGTACGACCCTAGCTTGTCCAGTGACGGGGGGCCCGGAAGATAAAATTGGTAATAATAATTAAGCATTCTTTTGGCCTTGATTCAGATGTGAGATATGTTGTTGCTTATATGTGTTTGCTTCTAAGTATTACGGTTGCTTGCATATCACTGTTTATCCTTGGTCGGTGAGCACTTCGGACTCACCCCTCGCCTGCGGGGTTTCATCCCGTAGGTTAAGTTGTTTCCGTAGTTCAGGTACGACGTTCGTTGGCTGCTGCTTTCTTCTCCACCTGACTCCGGATCCATACCACCGTTGCATGTGCATAAGTCTTCCGCTGCTATTCTATTGCTTATATTGCTGTATTGCTGATTTCCTGTGATATGTATATTACTGATACTGTCCGCTGCTGCTGAGAGCACTGTGTTGGGTTTGAATAATGGTCCCCGAGTGTGGGTGACAGTTGTATTGATAGTTGTTATTGTATGATATTTGCACGTTGTACTGTCTGTTCTATCATTATGAATAGTTTCGGCACGTGTTTACTGTGTTACGGTAAATACGGGTCGGGGCGCTTCAATACCTGAACCACAAATAACTCAACCTACGGGATGAAAGCACGCAGGTGAGGGGTGAGTCCGAAGTGCCCACCGGGTAAACCCATAAGCAAATATACATATACAAACACCGTAAATAATCCAAGTCACATCATCCACAATTAACTAAGGTTCTCACGAACCTTAAATACACACTGGTGATTCTAGACACGCTAATCCAATTTTATTATCAGGGCCCCTATCACAAGTTAAATGATGGCCGTCGCCTGGTAGTCAAGCTNCGCAGGTGAGGGGTGAGTCCGAAGTGCCCACCGGGTAAACCCATAAGCAAATATACATATACAAACACCGTAAATAATCCAAGTCACATCATCCACAATTAACTAAGGTTCTCACGAACCTTAAATACACACTGGTGATTCTAGACACGCTAATCCAATTTTATTATCAGGGCCCCTATCACAAGTTAAATGATGGCCGTCGCCTGGTAGTCAAGCTAGCTAGCCCGTGGACCCCGCCCTGGTACCTCCACGTAAAACTGGCACAGACAGGGAGCAGACCCCAAGCACACTCTCCCCCAGCGCCTAAAAATAACAATCGGTACAGACAGGGAGCAGACCCCAAGCACACTCTCCCCCAGCACCATCAGACTACCATCTGGCTGTTCCAACATTTAACTGTGACTCACTAGATGTCTAAGTGTATTCAATTTTATTATTTCCTTTTTCCTCGACTAGTTACTACATCTCTATCATCCAACCATTATCTCATTATCCCGAGCAGGCTCGCAGCCTCTCCGCTCGTCTGGATAATAACCAATACCAAACTGTCATCACATAATATTACCCCCGGTACTCAACTCACACAATTCTACAGTCAACAACTATAATAGTCTTACTTATATCCACAATCCCAACATCATCAATTATATCAACAGCAACAATTATCAACATAATTCATCACACAACAAACCATACACAGCCACAAAGTATCATACCAGCATCATTGGACACAGTAAACAAACAGCAACTTGATATCATGGGATGTAAATAAATATTTACTTAACCTCACCTTAGCCGATTACTCAACTCTGGAAACATCGATCGGTCCAAAGCCGGTTCCACAGGAATTGCTCGATATCATAACCTATACAACAAAACAATGCATACACATAAACGCACATATTCGGTACTCTATGATGCCAAACTGCGTAATAACCCATCCCGGTTCTTATCCCTTATTATTTCCATTTACCGAAAATATTTACCGTACGTATTTCCGAATATAATTTCGGTACCATACTTTAATTAAAACTCTTTTCAAAATAATTTCATAAAATAACTATAATTTCCAAAATAATATTCATCATATTTTTCTAGAAAAATAATGACCTATTTATAATTTTCAGAAAATATATATAGTATTTATCTTTTCTAAATATACATAGTAATAATATTTTCCAACATAAAATATAATTAACTTTAGTTTACAAAATACATATTCATATACATATACCGAAATCATAATTTTCCAGATGAAATAATATTCATATTAAATTTTCAGAAATTAATTTCATGATATATATATATATTTATTATTTCTTTCTTTTTTTTTAACTGGACTGGGCCAAACCCAAGCCTAGCCCAGCCCAGCAGAAGCCCAGCCAAGCTGCCAGACCAAGGCAGAAGCCTACAGAGCAGACCAGGTAGGCCCGCACGTCAGGCCCACGCTCCAAGCCCACCAGCAATCGGCCCAGGACCCAGGCTGGAATCCGGATCCACCTAACCCGTTCCCAAGACCCGGTTGCATATTCGGGTTACTCACCCTCATCCCAATGCTTCGCGGATGCTCCGGCAGGCGGCGGCACGAGCAGAACGAGGCGGGGTCGAGCGGCGCGACGCGTCAGGCGAGGCGATGCGAGGCGGCCGGTCGTGTTGCTGTACGTGCAGGTGTGCGGCGACTGCGTGAGGAAGAGGGGGTGCAGTCGTCGGGTCTTCTGTGGTGGACGGCGCGAGAGAGGATAGACGGCGAGGAGGGCGGCGCGACCACGAGGACGGCAAGGCGAGGCGGCGCGCGGCGTGGAGGCGGTCGTTGGTGGTGGAGTCGCGGCGGTGCAGAGATGCAGGGGGGAGGGGGTTGCGGTGGCCGGCGGCTCTGCTCCCTTCCTCCTTTTCTTTTTTTCCTTTTTTTCTTTTTCTTTTTTTCTCTCTTTTCTTTTTCCTCTCTTTTTCTTTTCTCTCTTTTTTTTTCTCTCTTTCTTTTTTTTTCCTTCTCTTCCTCTGCTCTTCCTCCGATTCTGCTTTCTTTATATAATGAAAAATTAACTATTTAACATGTGATCAACCAATAATACAATTCGTCCATATTACGGGCGAGTCCGATCCGAACAAGAAAATAACAGATACCTCCTTAGTTATTTTCCGGTGTGATTTTCCGAGAAATTCCGAAACCCGAAAAAAATACCAACTTAGGTTCGAAAAATCCGCGGGAAAATCACGAGCGCGGGAAAACTCTCGGTTTCAAAAAACGACCCCCGATTTACCTTGAATTATTTACCCAAGATTAATTCAACAGTAAATCACGGTAAAACCACTTCTACAGTCCCGGTAAAAATCCAAATTTTTACCTGGGCTGTTACATTCATTGTCCTCGTGTACCTGATTATGGTTGGTAGATCTCCTAATGGGAATTTTCTACATACACGAGGATTCGAACTCTGACCTCACTTAAATACATAATATAAAAGGTAAGAATGCCAACAAAGATTGGCTTAGTTGATTGAGATTCAATCAGCACAACATTAAGTTGAGTATTGAACCTCACCGACCATCCCTCTTGATATAGGTAATTTGTAAATAACAATCTAAGTACTCACCGAGTCTAGATAGTTTAAATTGGCTCTGGGGAGTCTCCCCTCAACATAAACTATTATTTTGTCAAAAAAAAAGGAAGAGGTATGAATATTTTTTTTTAGAATGAAGAGGTATGAATATATTATATAAGCAACGTGGATCTCCATCCCTTCTAATTAAAGTTTTTAAAAGATCCCTTATCAATTGCATATATGATATTATCAACGCGAAACTTGTATCTCTGACTTTCTTTTTCTATAGTTCTTTGGATTTCCTTTGATATTCAATGCCATTATTTTTGCCGCAAATACATGTACAGACCAGACCGGTATATAAGAAGCCACCGATGAATGTCGAACGTAAGAGTGTTAAAGATAGAGCAATGCATCCCCCCAAAAAAATAAAGAGTAGAATGATAGTATAATCATGCCGGGACCAATTGATGTCAACATTTACTACATCAATCTGTTCTAATAATACATACAATTACAAAGTTACTAGCCAGTCATGTAAAATATTTTGCTACGAAGTGAGACCACGGCATAAGTTTCATACACCTCTTTTTACCAAGACTCATTTTTTTTTTTTTTTCAATTTGAGTATTTGGAGAAGATCAAAGATGGTATCTAGAGAAATTCCGTACATAAGCAACGTGGATCTCAATAATATGGAGTAGGAATATATTATACAAGCAACGTGGATCTCAATTCTTTTTTTTTTTTGGTCTGACGTGGATCTCAATTCTCTTACATAGGGAATCTTCAATTAACATATTGATGTTCTAATGTCTAGTAATGTACAAGAGAGTGGGATAGGTCATAGGTGTCGAGTAATCGATCACTCATGTGATGAGCAGGATTGGCATTGTGTACATTATTGCAGAAAAATCCGAAACACCGGTGTCCTTCGAGCAATTTCCTTGAAGCTTCCTACCAGGCCCTACATGATTTTATATGCTTATGAATGTTTTCTTGGTCGAAATATGCTTATGTATGTTCACAATAACCAACCATCATCTTAATATCACTCCCCATTAAGAAATCAATCATCATATACTAGCGCGATAAATATCAATCGACTACCTAAAAGAGAAAATTTTGATCACATCTTTAACCAAAAATATAAAAACAAAACTAAATTGGAATATTGATGCCAACACCGGTACCCTATAAACTTTAGCTCCAGCAAATTAAACTGCCCACTTTATCAAGTTGGTTTAACTATTAAAAAGAAACAACTTTTCTTTTTTGCTTTTTCTAATCATAACGTGGTGGGGATAAGTAACAATTGAACATAATTGGTGTAAACTCCATCTCCCAAGTAAAGCAAACTTTACAAAGCTTCTTTTTTCATTTCATGCACGGATGATGTAACGTGACCTTAATATTATACAGCATGAGGTGCTCTAGACAAATATCAGTAGCAGTGTCGAATAGTACTAATGTTTCAACAAAAAAGAAAAAAAAAACTTCTTAGTTAATTACTGCCTCATTCCAAGTTCGCCTGTCAATTTTCCACGTTTGTGTCATGGTTTAACTTTTCCAGATTAGGTAAGGATAATTTGCTTTGGACTTGTCATTTTCTTCTAGAATGCCAATTAACTGTTATATATTAATTGGCTCATCAATACTATTAATTAGAGGCTGAATTCTGTACAATATAAACCTATATACCAGCAGATTTCCCACCATGATCCATGAGTGCCATACATGTCCCTATCCAATATAATAACCTCACAGTACAGCCCTTGCTCTTTCTCCTCCAGTTCCATCTCTCAATAAACTTTCACCCAAAAAAAACCCAAAACCAAACTCATAGCTTACAAACTTAAGTAGCCAGTAGAGAGCCATATATACTACAACTATGGTGCTACACATGGTGGCACTAGCCAAAGTCAATCTTCTATTCACCGGCTCTCAAAGCACGGCAACACCCTTGTTGTCTTTCTTGATATGCCCTTTTGCCCTTAAAGTCACTTCCAGTTTCAGTGTTGTTCGCCGAGCTGGTGCTGATATTCTCTACGCATCAAGGCTCTTCTTTTTTCAGCTGAGTCAAATTGCCTTTGATAGTGATCATCATCATCATCATCACCAACCAGCTGCGGCTTCTGCTCTTGGCAATAATGTTGGGACCAGATTTGACAGAGCTCTCCGGTTGGTTTATCAGAGGGTAGCTAATGCAAGAAGATCATCGGTTGCCACACAAACTGACCAGAATAACTTCCATTCCCTCTCTGTGTTTTCGCTTTGATCCATTAAGCTAAGTGCTTTTTGAAGCTTGGTGTTGAAAAAAGTTCTTTGGGTTCTGCTCTTTTTTTCTGCACTTTATCTTCCTTCCATCTTTTGTTTGCTATGATCCTAGTTGTTTTGCTATTTCAGGGATTTTTCTGCTGCAGGTTATATGTTGTTAGCTACAATGTGAAATGTTTACAGAAATTTGTCTATATTCAAAAGATAAAAGTTAAATCTTTTTCAAAAGTTAGATTACAATCCTTTTTGCTTTTAATCAGACTAATCTTGCTGCTTAATTTATGCCATTGCCAGCTAGTTACATAATATATATAAGGTGCGTAAGTTTAGGCTTTAGCAAAGTTTGTGGTTTCCTGTATTATCTGTTCATTGAAGAAGATTCCTTTCTTATTCTTTCCTGCTCTCTCACCTTTAATTTCGTTTGATATATCGCACACCACGGAGGTATTTTTGCTCGTGGTGTTGTATTAAATTGGGAAATTACTCACTCTGCAATTTGAATTATTGTCTTCATATCCAGTTGTTTGGATTTCGCTATTGTCACTAATGAAAGAAGAAAAAGACAAAAGGAAAATGTTATGAGTTGGTGATTATGGTTGCAAAATTGTGTCAGGTTCAATCCTTTTTTCTAGTTTTTTTTATAAAGGAGCATATTTCATTCATATAAACAGATAAAAAGATCTGAGGACACATAATTGGAGATCTAGTAAAACAAAAATATGAGAAAAATTTAACCTAAGATTTTTTTTCAACCTACAACAAAGAAACACACAACGAGATCTATTTCCTTCAAAAGAGGATTTACAACAGCTGCTCTCGCGGGCGTCATAACCTGTATCGTCCGTGCAACAACCACCAAGCCATCAAGGTGAAGGTGATGCATACCTGTGGGGTGAAAAATCTCTTTGTTGGTGAATTTTTGTAGTAGACAAAGAATCCTTCTTGAGGTCGAATCTTCCTCCATAACTTTTGGCTCCCATAGTTTTATTGAAATCATTAGAACACTGGAGAAAACACACTCACAAAAAGTGAGAATAAAACAACAAAACTGAAAAACACAAGAGAAAAAGCTAATTGGTGAGGGGCTTACCGCCTGAAAAAGAGTCGTCGGCGGCAGCCCCAATATGTAGATCTAGGGTTTTTCTCAAAGAGAAAGAGAGAAGAGAAAAAACCCTAGGTGGTTTTTTTTTTCTTGTTAACACAACAGGATATATCTTATAAATAAAATAGAAACCATTGAACGGATGGTGCTCTTCCTTTAGCAATGTTGTTAGATGAAAGGAATAGTGCCAAAACTATCTGAATTTAAGATTTGACTTCTTAATATGCATACATTTGTATATTGAGGATGTAAGTTGTGATGTATACGGTATACCACGTACGTTGATAAGACAGATTTAGAGAAATTTTGTATATTTTCTTATAAAGACTAGAATTAAGACATTGCAACACGAGATCTTCAAACCTGGTAACGACTACACCTTATAATTAGTTTCTGCATTCATTGTAGAAAGGGATTGTAAGCTAACCATGGCACCGCTTACAGCCGTGGCCCGTGACAGGCACAACCGAAAGACAAAAAACTTGGCCTCTTTTACTTTGATGAATACGATCGGGCCACCAAATTAATTTTGCTCCAGTTTGGTGAACAGCCCGCTAAAAATATTTGTGTTTCCAATCATCAACAACAATTATAGACCACATCTCTTAACTCGTGGTCTTCAAGTTGTAACTAACAGACTTCAATGTGAAATTTGTCAAGCAAGAAGTCTTTCTAGACTTTCCTATTTTGGACCTCTTAAGTCTAGAGCTAATTGGAGTCTATAATAATGCAGTAAACAAGCTATTAAGAGATGAATCGCTGGATAATCTAGGGATACTTGACCCTTGAAGAGCTTCAGGAATCTGGTAGCACAATGAGGCTATTTGACTCCTGGTCTGATAAATGCATATAGTTGGGCCAAATGGATTAGCTCAGACCCTTTGGATGTTGGGCCAGTTGCAGACTACAATTCCCAAGTTTAGATTGCTCCGTGTTCCAAAAAACAAACGTTTTGGGCCTATAGACATCGCTGCAAAAAATCCATACGGCCCAACTGGTTGGATCTAGATTTCAAAGACCATAAAACTCGCATCCAAACCGGTTCAACAACCGATATGATTCTAGCAAGTAACAACCAGTGTTATTAAACCCGGACCGGGGGTTGGACCGGTCAGGCCTCCGGGTTACGGTTTTCCCGGGTAAATACAGGCCAAACCGCGGTTCAACCGGAAAATAACAAAGGAGTTATTAACTAAGTGACTGTTAACCGGGTTCGATCGTCCGGGCCGGTCCAGATTTGATAACACTGGTAACAACCATTGTAAAAATATCAGTCATGGTCGCGTAGTTATTAGTATTATAATCTTTTTTTTTTATACGGTTTCCGCAACTTTGCCGTGATTAATCTGAATTCAACCCCGGGTCGTGCACTTGGGTTGTTCGGGGAGTCATTTACCATAAAACTTGATGAGACGAAACGAGGCGTTATTAACGGCGTAAATGACAACTTGTTTCCAATTAATCAACTACTTGTTGAAGTTGAGCTACCAATTCTATCTCTTTATTGAGCTACCCATTCTTAGGAACAGACAAAAGAACTTGTCAGTATAGTCGGCGTACAAGAATGTCAAAAGAGAAGTATTATAGTACATACACAAATTACGCATAGAAGAGAGTAAGTTTCTTGCCCCCAAGTGGCTCTTTACCGTTTTTGTTAGAGGGACCAATACCACAACCTTTTAATGCTTTAGAATAAACCAAGTCCATTTGGCAAGGTTTAGCTGTGGAGAAGTAGCTGACCAAGTCTTTGACCCATCACTAGACCCCAAAAGATGAATCAAAATCTTTGACCCATCCAATTAGTGGTCAATGCCATCAACTACTGACGCGTAACGTAGGATGGTTTGGGTCCTTTTGGGGATAATAAGTTATCTACTTCTCTTATCAAAGCAAGAAGAAGTATTGAAACTTGACTTTCTGGGTTGATTGCTTCTAATCCAAAATAATTAGTATGATTAATAGGAGACTATGTACTATACATGAGTCAGAAATATCAACAGAGCATTTCTAGCTTAATTGGAATCATTCTTTGTTGTACCTGAAATTTGTTCCACCTCATTACCCAAAAGCGCAACAAGTTTTATGCAATTTGACCCTATATTTATGGGGGGCATTCTGATTTCTGTGACCTGTAATGATGGGACAGCCGTGTTCTATTATTGATATAATCAACAAAAGCAGCAACATAAATAAAACAAAGAGTCAACCAGAGAGTAGAATTTAACCAATTCATAGTCCTCTAACGCGTTATAATTTGCACTTAAACAATGGAGGACTTTAAACCAAAAGGCAAAAATATCTCCAAAATGTTGCCATGTAGGATTAGTCAATACCGGCCCATCAATGCCACTGGTAGCTAGCAACTTGACCTTTTCAGGAACTATGTACTAGCTGGTGCTGCCTGGTGGTAACCTTACATTCTCAAACAATTGGAATTCTAACAAGAAGTCAAACCAGGCCAGTTCATCAAAAAAAAAAAAAAAGAAAAGAAAAGAAAAGAAGAAGTCAAACTTGTCCTAACGTCCATTTCTTGTAGAAATTTTCTGGCCCTGAAACTCCGTTAACTTGAGTCGTATCATGTGGAGAAGGAAGCCATGGATTAGAATTAGATTTTTTCTGGTCCTAAGTATGTCTCAAAATCATAGTAAAATCAAAACAGTCTAGTAGTCCTCACATGCTTTTATGTGAATGTGAATAAGATAATTTGGCTATTCGTTTATTGATTATATCTATTGGAATATTAGTTCTATCCGTCCCCAAGAAATGCCTTCTTTTTTCTTCTCCTTTTTGTTTCCGAAAGCAAGAAAAACCCTTAATTGTACGGCCGTATTAATATTATATATTCCGTTGACTATATACAATGATACTTTTTTATATCTAGGCCAAGCAAAACAACAACATCTGGAGATTTTAAGGCCTGGTGGAGTACACATTTAGTACATGATTCTTCACTAGGTACAATTATTCTGCCGGAGTTATATAATAATATAATCCTAATAGCGATTTCGTCTCAACAAAACAATAGTAGTAATGTTGACATGTATCCCCTATATAGAAACACGAATGCCCGAGTCTGACAGATTTAACCCCCGCCAGGCCATATCCTGCCTATACTATTACTAAATGAGGCTAAATATTTGAATAAAAAAAGAGGCTAATTTTTTTGGGTTTACTTGGGTAGTAGTGATTATTGCTATACTTTGTTTGACTAGGTGGGGATTTTCTTGAAAAATATTCTTTAAACTTTTGAAAGTATTTGTTTTCCCGGCTACCATGTAACCCCAACTTTGGTGATCATACATATGGGGAAGCAGAAACTGGTGAAGGTTGAGAAAGTCGTTGATTCAATGATAGGATCGCCGGTGGAATATCTTTCTTAAAAAAGAATCAACGGTGGAATTTTTGGCAGATGCTTTTAATCACTCAATTTGATTATAATTTAAACTTAAAATCGGAGGCCAGTTATATTTTATTCACTTTCTATAAAAAGAATTGGCTGACTTAGCTCATCATGTCATCCTCAGCATATCCTAAAATGACAATATTAATTTTTTTTTTTGCTTCTTTTAAAAATCAAAGCCAAGAATGCTGATCCAGCTTTGGTAGTAATGAACTAATGATAATACTAATTTAGATAGAGAGAGAGAAAATGATGATAAACTTACAAATAAATAACGTTACCAATTATTGCAAAGTATATCCTTATAGTAGATGCCATTTACCTTCTCAATGTAACGTTCCGTGAGGGAGACTACAACAACCAATGTTAATACGAAGTCCCATATTCTTCTAGCAAACTACCACAATTGAAATTCTCCTTCGAGCAATGTGTTATTTGGGATGTGACAATATCAAGACAAAGGACGAACTTTAGCATAAGAAAAAAAAAAAAAACTCGTTGAGTACGTACAATTGAAAGCGATTAAGTGCTAAAACAGAGTTTTTTAGTTAATCTCTGCATAAACAGACAGTTTTGTTCTCGTCGAAACAGGCATGTAATGCCGGCCCTAACTACTAAATAAAAAGGATTAGCGTTAAGAAGTGGCTTTAAGAGTTCATAAACATCATTTTCTTACATCATACGTGGAGAAAGGCATCTGAAGAGTATAATTAAAAGTAATCAATCTCATGACCAAGCCGCTGCAGGAAAGAATCATCTGTATTATGTAGTGAGAAGTTGGGGGGATTCAGATAGAGGGAAACTCGATCGTGGTCAACCTTTGAGACATTGAAGAGTTACATTGCATGGATATTTTGTGTATGCTAAATGGTCAGCTTCGTGGGTCTAGTGGAAATATGGGACGTATAGTTTATGTGTAAACTATTATGAAATCAAGTTTTATCATCACAGACAAATTATCATGGTAATATCTTTTTTAATTTAGTGATGAAAGGTCGGTAATAGAAAAATATCGACAAAACTCACTTGATGCGAGAAGCAGCATTATCCATCCTCGAATAAATCTGATAAGGAGGCCATGCATCAGCCCGCCTAGCCAATCCAAACGAATTTCTAGTTTAAAACGAGTAAAAAATTTGGTAATATTGACTTGGTGGATATATTATACAATTGTGCATCAAAAGACCCAAGTGTCGGTACGGTACTGGTTTTTGATTTTCAACTCTAATAGGGGCACAAAACACCGTCCCCACAATTCTCCTTATACGCCAAAGGAAAATATCCTTCCCTAAACCATATATCATATTACTTCACTAAAAAAAGCCTATGCTCTTATAAAATATAAACGACTAGCATTCGTGTAGATAATAACCCGAAGGAATATCACGAAACGACATTATCTATGCCATTCCTATGATACCATGAACCACTCCCCTAATTTGTCATTATTTCTTTTTTTTTTCTTTTTAACATATTAGGTCGGTCCATCTTTAAAGAACATTGAATTTCGGGCTAATATCGATGCACGATGAAAGTAATTTTCATCATAAAAATTGATCCCTCCGTCAAATTAACTCAAAAATGCCTTATTTAAAATAGAATAGTTCCTACTTACCAGTGTTGATCTAGCAAGGAATTATCATTATTTCTTTTTTTGTTATTAACTCGTTAACATTGTTTCTCCCTTCCCTTTGTATATTATAAATAATTAAATTACAGACCAAAAAAATAAATAATTAAATTCATTTCCCGCTGTAGAAATTTATGTTCCAAAAAAACCCTCCCGCTTCCCCTTTGTCGTCAACTAACGGCTGAGATATTGAGGAGGTTCTCGGTTGAACCAGTTTTTTTGCTTTTTTTCTCAGTTTCGCCGAATTAAAAACACACTTTAATATGTTGTCTCTATTGATGGAAGTCTTTTCGAGCCTTTTAAAGTGCTTTCCTTGTATGCTTCCCCTGTCGATTCACCTCACCCCCACCACCACTCTCCTCCTCCTCCCCCCCTAGACAACAAAAAAACACACACATAAAGACTTCGGGCCGCAAACTCAAAAAAAAAAAACAAACCAAAACACACACACATTTCCTCACCGGAAGAGAGATATACACACTAAAAGGAGAGATCAAACACACACAAAAAAGAACACATCTTTCTCCTGCATTTTCCATACACTCTTTCTACTTTGCCATTACCAAAGAAAGGGCCTTGCTTGCCCTGTAACCCAGGAAGGAAAATTAAAGGAAAACCCATTTTCATGGCTTTTAGGGAGAGGAGGAGGAAGCCATGTAACACCTGGGTCTTGAGGGTTGTTCTGTTGTTATCACTACTGGTTGTCTGCAAAACGGCCGCGTATGGAGAGGTGAGGACACAGCAGCAACAGCAGCAGAGGCACAAGAACGCATATGCTACTATGATGTACATGGGTACACCGAGGGATTATGAGTTCTATGTGGCCATACGTGTCCTCCTCAGATCGCTTTCGAGGCTACATGTAGAAGCTGATCTTGTTGTTATTGCTTCCATGGACGTTCCTCTCCATTGGGTTCAAACCATGTAAGTTACTTTAAATTTCCAGTCTTGTTTTTTTTTTTTCTTAAATGGTAGCTAGGTGTATATTAAGTATTAGCTTAAAGTCTTTTTGCTTTTTATGGATATTAGTATATATGGATCATTATACACGTCTTGTTTTCTTCCCCTGCTAATGTGCAATGAAAAAAGTAACTGAAACAATAACTACGCGTTTTAATGGTATAGTAACAGGACTAGTTTCTTCTGGGTT
>JAKUCV010005159.1:0-105492 GCA_028386065.3 Turnera subulata
GGGTTGGTGATGATGGGTCGGGTTGACCGTTTGGCTTATGGGCTTTTGATTTGGGCTTCGTTGAATTTGGGTAGCTGATGGGTTGTTGGGCTCTGGAACTTGGGCTGTGTGTTGGGCTTGCAGCCTTGGCCTGGTCCTTGGACCTGGGCTTGGCCATGGGCTGCATAGTTCGGCCCAGTCCACTTAATTAAAAAAAAAACAAAACAATTTATATATATATCTATTTATTAATATTCTGGAAATTAATTTTGGAAAAAAAAATAATTATTTTAAGAAAATTATGGATAATTTGATTCTGAAATTTTTATTAAAATATAAATATATTTACTTGGTTAAATAATTAAGTTTTGTGTTGGAAACTATTATTAAATTGGAAAAAAATATACATGTAACTTGAAATTAATTTCTGGAAATTTATATGTGTATTATTTTGGCTGGAAAATTATGATTTTGGTGTATGTATATAAATATGTATTTGTAAATTAAAATTAATTATATTTTGTGTTGGAAAATATATTTATTATATATGTTTAGAAAAAGATAAATACTATACATATTTTCTGAAAATTATAAATACGTTATTATTATTCTGGAAAAATTATAGTAATTATTACTTTTGGAAATTATAGTTATTTTATGAATATATTTTGAAAAAGAGTTTTAATTAAAGTATAGTACCGAAATTACATTCGAAAATACGTACGGTAAATATTTTCGGTAAACGGAAATAATAAGGGATAAGAACCGGGATGGGTTAATACGCAGTTTGGCATCATAGAGTACCGAATATGTGCATTTATGTGTATGCATTGTTTTGTTGTATAGGTTGTGATATCGAGCAGATCCTGTGGAACCGGCTTTGGAACCTGTTGAGGATTTCGTATTTGATAATCGGCTAAGGTGAGGTTAAGTGAATATTTATTTACATCCCGTGATATCAAGTTGTTGTTTGTTTACTGTGTCCAATGATGCTGGTATGATACTTTGTGGCTGTGTGTGGTTTGTTGTGTGATGAATTGTGTTGATAATTGTTGCCGTTGATGTTGTTGAAATTATTGTTGCTGTCGATATAATTGATGAGGTTGGAATTATGGTTATAAGTAAGATTACTACTGTTGTTGATTGTGAGAAATGTGTAAGCTGGGTACCGAGGGTACTATTATGGGGACAGTTTGGTATTGGTTATTATCCGGACGAGCGGAGAGGCTGCGAGCCTGCTCGGGATAATGAGATAATGGTCGGATGATAGAAATGTAGTAACTAGACGAGGAAAAAGGAAATAATAAAATTGAATACACTTAGACATCTAGTAAGTCACAGTTAAATGTTGGAACAGCCAGATGGTAGTCTGATTTATGGTGCTGGGGGAGAGTGTGCTTGGGGTCTGCTCCCTGTCTGTACCAGTTTTATTTATATTTTAGGCGCTGGGGGAGAGTGTGCTTGGGGTCTGCTCCCTGTCTGTGCCAGTTATAACGTGGAGGTACCGGGGAGGGGTCCACGGGCTAGCTAGCTTGACTACCAGGCGACGGCCATCATTTAACTTGTGATAGGGGCCCTGATAATAAAATTGGAATAGTGTGTCTAGAATCACCAGTGTGTATTTAAGGTTCGTGAGAACCTTGGTTAGTTGTTGTGTTGTGACTTGGATTATTTACGGTGTTGTATATGTATATTTGCTTATGGGTTTACCCGGTGGGCACTTCGGACTCACCCCTCACCTGCGGGCTTTCATCCCGTAGGTTGAGTTATTTGTGGTTCAGGTATATTGCATTCCAGACAGGCTGCGGCGTTATCCCTTGGACAGGACTCGGATCCATTAGTTGCATCATGGGTTGCATACAGAGTCATTGTGAGTCGTTAAGTCTTCCGCTGTGCTGTTTATTTTGTCGTTGGGCCGTAGGGCCATATTGTTGTTGCTTACAGTGTTTATGTGAGTTAAAGTCTTCCGCTGTGCATATTATCATTGTTGTTGGGCCATTGGGCCGGATTTATTAATATTGATGTTTGTTATTTTGGGCCGATGGGGCCGAGTTGTTGTTGCCCACACTGTATGTTGAGTCATGTTGGGTTGGGTCGTCACAGTTCCGGCACGTGTTTACTGTGTACGGTAAATACGGGTCGGGGCGTCTCACACACTAATCGATAAAATAATTTTTACTTGTACAGAATTTTAAAACTAGAAAAAATAATAAAAAATAATTGAGGTTAATTTTTTTTTGAAAAAAAAGAGAAAAATATTTTATGCCTTGCAAAAATTTGAAAAAAAGATTAATTGTTTAAATTTTAAAAAAAGATTTTTAAAAAATTATTAAAAATTAAACAATTATTCTTTTATTTTTTCATTTTTAGAAAAATTATTTCGTATTTTATCGATTAGTAGGGGCCACAGAAATTTCACGTGACAAAAGCTACCTAGTATCAGTTGAAATCTATTAGGCTAAATTAATAAAAGGACAGAATGGAACCATTTGATATAGTACAGGTATAGGATAGGCCGAAAAAAGTATAGCTACATAAAAGAACCGAAAAAAATAGTATAGGAATGTGGAGGGCCAATAATTTACCACATGTCACGCCATGTGGCATCAGTTAACGATTAAACTAACGGAAAATAGACAGAAGGAAGTGATGGAACAAACTTATTTAGTATAGGTTTAAGATGTGCAAAAAAATAAAAGTACCTAAAAAACCGAACTAAATAGTAAAGATATGTTGGAGAGCCATAATCCGTTTTAAATTTGCACTTGAAGTTTATTTGCTAGATCCGAGGTAGAAGGAAGTTGACCTATAAATTTTTATTCAGAAAAATAACATGGTTATAGATTATATCCAGGAATATTATCTACCTACACATGTTCACTCTCGACACGTCGAGGGAGGATGAAAAGTTTTTTTTACAAAAAAAAAAAAAGGGAACACACTTGTATAAAATTCGAGAATAGTAGGTGTCCAGTAGTGTCCACTGCTTTTCTCTCCTAAGCAAACAACTATTTATAGGCACAAAATCGGTATCTTTTCATCCACCCATATCAAAAGTAAAGCGAAAACGAACCGAACAGGGAGCCAACAAGGGTGTGGTTGGTGGTGGGGGAGATCAGAAATCAGAATCAGACAGACAGAGATGGAAGAAGTGAAGGGAGTAGTGAAGCACGTACTACTGGCCAAGTTCAAGGAGGGGGTGACCCCAGCCCAAATCGAGGAACTGATCAAAGGGTACGCGGGTCTGGTGAATAAAATCGAACCCATGAAGTCATTCCAGTGGGGAACCGATGTGAGCATCGAGAATCTGCACCAGGGTTTCACCCATATCTTCGAGTCCACCTTCGAGTCCACAGAAGGAGTTAAAGAGTATGTTCATCACCCTGCCCATGTTGAGTTTGGTACTGCTTTCTTGGGTGTTTTGGACAAGGTTGTTGTCTTCGACTACAGGCCCACCGTTGTCCGTCTCTAATAAGTTCCTGGTTGCTTTGCTTGTTGTTGTTTGCGTTTAGTAAGAACTAAGAAGTGTCGTGTTTTCTTTGCTGGATGAATAATGTAGTGTAATAATGATTGGGTGTTTGTGGTAATTGGACCTCTTTTTGTTGTTCTTTGTGTGTTATTACTTTCTAGGAATAATAAATAAAATTAGTTCGGATCTGGGATTTTACTTGGTTTTGACTTCAGTTTGATCCGTTAGCAGACATGCAGTTTCTACTTGTTAGCTGAGAGTACCAAATGTCCAAATTTGTTTCAAATTTAATAGAAAGAAGGGTGTACTCAAGGCAGATTTGTGATTGTGAGGATGTAGTTTATGCCTCCTGGCTGACTAAATTCCGACGAGTTAATATTAGGAGCTGGAGGGGTTTTATTTTTAGTTGCACAGAAATTGGAGATTCTGCAAGTGAACAGAGTAAAAACACAATGATCCGAAATGGTTCACTGGTTGTCTCTAGCTGGTGGAGTACATTATCAGGAGACCCCAGCTACTGTGGCTTTGTCGTTTTCTTTTTGAAGCGATGGTTTTATCAGATTATGCCTTGGAAACTTGTGGCATGTATGCATTGAAACATAAATAATCTGGGTCCTTGGGACATGATGCAAAACTACGGAATGAGTGAACAGAAAAGGCTGGTATGCGTATGGAAGTTGTTTCACTTCTGTTTATGCTAATGAAAAGAATGGCTTTACAGTACACAATCTGTTTCAAAGTGAAGCGCATTCAAATCATTCTCTTCCTCTAAACAATCCGGGATCTGCACAAACAACAACCAAAAAGTTTGGCTTTGGTCTTGGTGGTACCTTAATGAAAAACTCGAAAAAGCTGCAGGGCCAAACATGTTAGGACGAACATCAATCCTACAGAGACTTTGAATGGGTTTATGCTAGGTCATTAACAGCCTACCGTGCCTCTTTATAATCACCGTGCAGCTCAGTAGGAATCACCTTCAAACAGACTGCCTATCAGTTCTACAAAATACGTTCAAGACCCACCCACATTTACCAACTCTATATGTATCAGCCATAATCTTGTACTTTCATAATGTACGACTGTCATGTAGATACATTTCTTGACGGTTTTTTTGGATGAGAATTTCTTGATGGGTTAACTCCGCTCAGTGCTGCCACCGAGTAAAAGCCCCCACTATCTCCGTAATGACTAAAAGCCTCAATACCTACCAAGTTCTCAACTATATTGTTTTTTCAAGGGAGTGGCACAGGCCAGTTTATGGTACAGAGATGGGCTTCTTTGGTCAAGGTATCGTCGTAATAATGTCGGATTGGGCTCGTCAACATTATTTATTCAAGAATAAGAAAGAAAGCATGCAAAGAAATGACCAAGACTGGCTTTAAGTTTTACTAGAAACAGCATAGATACACAGAGAAATAGCCAGGGAAAGAAACAGCCATGTACATAGAGGTTGAAACAACCTATCATCACTGTTACAGGAAACAGAATCGATATTACGAGAACCTATCAGAAAGAAAAAAAAAAAAAAAAGACAGAAGAAATGGCATGGATACAGAGAGATTGATAAACAGTGCTCAAAAAGTGGACACACATAAGAAGAAGATAAAAGTTGATCACGAGAAGCTATGCTCGGAAAATCTTAGCAATGCAATAAGCAGCTGCAGATGCTACAGCTCCTATGAATGCTGTCTGGATTGCACTCTTGAAGGGCTGATTACCAGTAAACTGACCCTTCACAAAACCAAATAGTAGCAGGGCCAATATGGTTATTGCAATAGATGCAACCATAGCTTCTTGGGCAAGAGGAAGGACCATGTATGGTGAAAGTGGCACCAATCCCCCAAAGATGTAGGATGCAGCAATTGTCAGGGCACTCTTTAGAGCTCTCATTGGGTCTGGTTTCTCCAGTCCAAGTTCAAACCTGCATTAACAACATTATTGTAGGTGTATCACAGTAGTTTAATTTGTTCTAATTTATGATCAACCAAGAAATTCCCACTTGCAAAATATAAACATTAAGAAAATATTTACTTACTTCATCATGAAATCTAGCCAATGTTGAGGATCCCTTCTTAGTGCATTCACCATAGGCTCGTACTCATGAGGCTCGGCTCCATACTGTGCCAATATGTCTCCACATTCTGCAGCCTCTGTATCCAATGCAAATACATGGTCATTTTAAAGCGTAGAGACGTTCTTTAAGAAGTTATCCATAAGTAAGTTGTGAAAGATTTTTCATTTCAGTTTCTAAAATAAAAGTATAAAAGCTGAGATGGAAGAACATGCACATGATGATCAGTTAATTCATTCTCTTAAGATACGTGCAGATTAAGATGAATGCAAAACAAAGAAGAGCAAAACCTATATCAGGAACACAAATGATCTCTTCTTGTTCTCTTTTAAGTTCCTTGTCGTAGTGGTCAGCCTCACATTTTGCTGCAAGGTACCTGCGGTATATGAGCACGAAAGAATATATGAATGCCAGGTTCATCCAAAATTTAATGAGTCGATAAAGAACATGAAATGAACTGATGGTATTAATACCCGCCAAGTCCCATGGAGATGGCTCCGGCGGCAACTTCAGCGATTCCGGCAATGAGGATGATACTGGAGGTGACATTGGCGCTGGACAAGCCGGCAGCAAGGGCGAAAGGGACAGTGAGGCCATCAGAGACACCGATGATGATGTCCCTGACACATTCGCTGGACATGAAGTGCTTCTCTTCGTGTTCATGCAAAAGCAAGCCCTGCTTCTCCTGGTGGTTGTTGTTTTCGGCCATTGCTTCCTGCTCAGGAAAACTGCTCAACTCACTTACTCTGGAAAAAGTGGCAAAAAAACTGCTATGTTTAGTGGTTGCGTGATGAGTTAGTGGGTGAGGAATATATATAGACACTACCCTGAACCATAATCCTTGGTGGATAGACATCCTTAGTCCTGATTATGCTTTTTCCCCGCTGGCTTTGTTGGTGGCCCAGGGGCCTGATGGATCCAATTACGGATCTACATTCAAATGGGCTGGGAAGTAGAAGGGTGAGGCCCAAAAGAGAGTGTGGTTTTCTTCCTCTCATGTTGGTGGCCCAGGGCCCTATTAAAAGAATGACGGGCTTCGGTTGGGTGAGCTCTAAACGAACTTGTTCGACTGGGCTGTGAAGTAGCCCAGGAGAAACAAGTTGGTCTGAAATTCAAACGAACCGGATACGAAATGTTTGACTACAAAAACGACCTTCATTATCCGTGAAGCATGAAACTAGTCAACCACACAAAGGAGGATCTCATAATCTTGAAGGAAAAAATTCTACGTTCGTTCAAGTTACAGTAATGACTAGAATCATGGATGGATGGCCAGGCTTACCCTTGCTTGGATGCATATCTCCAAACAAAAAGAGTCATAAACCCTGATTTGTGTCAAAGTTTAGTACAAAAGGATGTCTTCGTCTGAAAAAGACAAAAGCATTCTTAAGTATGAATCAGATGGAAAACAAAAGCGTGGTAAGTAAGAAAGCGGTCATTAAAAAAACCATTGAAAGAAGCAGACAATGATCTAATTGTTGGAATTATTTAATATATATGGGCTTATATTATTGATTACAATTATATTAAATACTGACTAATTTTATGGGGCCAATAAGTGATCTATTTTGGGCTCTAGAGACATCTATGTTGGTATGGGCTTTTATGTGTAGAAACACAATACTAGTAATTACAGTTTTATGGGCACCCTAATTGACCTAGTATATAAAGGATATAATATAGGGTTGTGGTCCCCAAGATCAAGGCTGTTAAAATCGAATTTTCACCTTGACTCGGAAAGGCCCGGTAAAAAACGTAACGTAAAAACGTATCGTAAAATCGTAAGAGCCTCTCAAATTTAATTATTTTTATTAATTAAATATATAATAACTTAATTATAATATTCATTCTAAAAATTTTATGTTATAAATTTAATTCAACTTAGATTACCCAACATTATAATTATAATTAAACTTTAACTAGTCATTGCACTAAAAAAAATCAACAAACAAATCATAAAAAAAAAATGCATCACCTATTATAGTAGATTATAGGGGAAAAAAAAAGAACTTACCTCTTGTCGAAAAAAATCTTGAGTTGTCCTGTTGTTTAAAGGAAGAGTAGGAGTAAAAGAAATTAATGTTGAAAAAAACTTTATGTTAGGATTTTCGGGTTTATGACTTGCTTTTCTAAGCATATCAACTGACTTTATTACAACCACAAAAAAAAATCGACTTTATTTTGAGTTGCTTGCTTGGATTTTTTAATTTTTCTTTTTTAAAAGCTTTATTAAACTCATTTAGTAAACTCGTATAAAAACGGCAAAAACGTAAGATTTTACCGATTTTATTGGTTCAACTCATGATTTTATCCGATTTTATCCAAATCTTGATTTTATCACGGTTTGACTCAATATTCATATACAAAATCGTAAAAACGTAAAAACGTAAGAGTCAAAACGCATTTTTAACAGCCTTGCCCAAGATTATTCCTACGTCAGTTTTCTCTGCCCCATCACAGAAAAACATAGAAGGCGTTGGAACCAAATCTTGGAAGCTCCCAATCCTCTCAAGTCAACATTCAAGTTTGTTCATTATGGATTCAGGTACACCTTGCTTCCATACCTGATTATTATTCTTGATTGTCTAATAATTTATCAAGATATTTGAGGCGTAAAGTAATTATTCTAACAAATGGTAGCGGAGCCTGCTTGATTAAATTATTGGATATGATTAAGTATACACTCCAATCGCATGAATATGGATTTTGTTTCCCAACTATATCATGCGTGTAAGATTATTCATTGGATTGGATATGGTTTGCCGATTCATTTAATAATCGATTAAAGTTGCATATAGTTTGTTGATATTGCCGATTTGGTTTGCCAAGTCAAATCGTATTCTTGGTTTTCTCGCATGTAAATTTGTTTGCGTAAAACAATACGGATTTCATTGACAAAATAATGGCATACGGTATGGAAATCGCATAAGGTGCAGCGATTTTGTGTGGCCATGTTTCTCTAGTGTCAAAGAATTGCTACTTGCCATGTGTCTTTGATGATGATTCAATTTTTGCTGCAATTGAAATCGTTTATGTCGATTCAGCCGGTTTGCTTTGTTGGCACATATCTTGAAATATTTATGCTATTCAATTTTATGGTTTCACAAATAAAGCATTATAGTTGCTTAATATTGGATCAAGGCAATCTATTAGTTTTGTGGTGTGGCATGCACCACGATTCAGTGGGAATAGTGAAACTATTGCATCAGGTACATATCGCATAAGGTTCAGCGATTTCTGCAATAGTTGTCACTTTAGTCCTTATATTTTTTGTTTCTGTTCTGGTCCCTATATGACAGATTTATAATTCAGTCCCTATGTGCAGATTATTTTATAATTTGACAAGAAGGACTAAAATTAAGGAATATTTTATTCCTTGCAAAATATATGTTTGAAATTAAATTCAATATTGAGTATTATATTATTTTGGGATGTCGAGTATTTTAGTAGATTAATTGAAACAACATGTTACCAACGTAACGTAACCTCTCTTGTGTAGATTAATCTATTTTAAAATATGAGATGTGTGTATGTGTTATTTATGCGAATAGTAATCAGCCCAACGGAGGATTGCTATTTGGCCAAATTGCACATATACTTGTGGTAATAAATATGTGATGATTATCCGGTATGCCATGTGAATAATAAGTCGGTCCAACGAAAGACTTATTATTTGACAGGTCTAATCATCAATATTTGATTACTACATTGAGAGTATCACTTACAAGTTGATATTTCCTGTCCAACGACTAAAATATCAATGTTGTGTTAGGTATCTTGTTTGGGACCCACCATACGGATTGAATTTAATTACTATGTTTTGCATGCAGTTTAAGGAATTGTGAGCTGAATGTTAATTCTCTACTAAGTTACAGCTTCTGCTTATTTGGTGTGTAAGTATCAATCTTAATGATACTAATGACACAAATTTTGAGATCTGGATGAGAACATTATGATTGTTCTTAATTGCATAAGATATAGGCTATGCGCTACGGAAAGACTAACTTACCCCTCATACAGATAAAATTTCCCATAAGGTTAAGCGGGATATTTAGAGGTGAGAATGTTATAATCGCATGAGTCTCATGATCATAAGACATGCAATTCCAGAAACTTTTAGGGGGCAGTATGTCCATTGAGGGGGTAAATAGCATATATAGGGTCCGTACTATTTCAAAAGTACCGTTTGGGGGTCTATACTATTTTTTGTCTATTTTACGGGTCTGTACATTTATTTTTCGTCCCTTTTAGGAGTCTCGGGCAGCCCTGCTGATGACTTGGACTGCCCGAGACCCCTAAAAGGGACGAAAAATAAGAGTATAGACCCGTAAAAGGGACAAGAAATAGTGCAGACCCCCAAACGATACTTTTGAAATAGTACGGACCCTATAACTTCTCGTCCGGAACTAATAACTCATTATGGCCCTTTTCTTGTTCTCGGTCGTTTTCCCTAAGGGTTAGTACATTGGTTTTTTGCTATTTTTTTCAAGTTTCGAGACAAGAGTGGAGACTAATATTATCCTTTACATCTTGTTGAAATAAGAACGAGGAAAAAAATTTGAACCAGAACGAGTTTCAGACGAGAAGTTATGGCCATTTTCGAATTTACGGCATGAGTTTTATGCCAATTTTTTAAATTTCGAGCTAAGTGTGGAGACTGATACTATTCATTACACCATGTTAGAATAAGATTTAGGAAAAAAATTGAACCAAAACGAGTTCCGGACAAGAAGTTATGGCCATTTTCGACTTTATGGTAGTTTCCTTAGGGGATAGTATACGAGTTTTTTCTTGAGAACATCGCATATATAGGGTCCGTACTATTTCAAAAGTATTGTTTGGGGGTCTGTACTATTTCTTGTCCCTTTTACGGGTCTGTAGTCTTATTTTTTGTTCCTTTTAGGGGTCTTGGGCAGCCTCGCTGATGACGTGGACTGCCCGAGACCCCTAAAAGGTACGTAACATAAGAGTATAGACCCGTAAAAGGGACAAAAAATAGTACAGACCCTATATATGCAATTTACCCTCCATTGAGGATAACGTTTAAAAGTTTCTTGAGAGACTTTAAAAGAACTTTGCCGAGAGCATAAAGGTTGAAACAAATTTATCAGTATCAAAATTTGTTTCTTTAAGCATGAGGATGGAGAATATAAGGGAGTACATCATTGAGATGTCTCATTTTTTTCTTAACCCTAAAGGCATTAAAGTTAGAGCCGTATAAAGTTTTTGCTCATATTTGGCACTTATATATCTTCTTGCACTTTATGGTGAATCTAAAGTGAGTTAAATACTCGTAAGGAATCAAGATTTCTTGATAAAATTATTATGTGCAAGAAGATTATATATTTCAAGAGAGCAATTAGAAAATGCTTGATTGGCGAATTCCTCTAAGGACCACAAAAGGAAAAGAGGAAATAAAGCTACAATTGGGATGCCACAAAGGAAAGTGCAAAAGCAACAAGCTTTGATATTTACTTGGTACTTTTGCAAGAAGGGTGGAAATATATCCCAACCATGCGCCGTTGGGCGTGTTGAGAAAGGTACTTAGTTTGTTTTGAAGTTAATTTGACTTATGTACAAAGACAGACTTTATGGATAGATTTCAGTTTTACTATTCAGATAAGTGTATCCATGCAAGATTTGTTGATGTGCCAAAAGCCAAATGATGTTGAAAGATACATCTTTATGGGGCAATGGTATGTAAATCAACTTTTATTGAAGCTCTGAGGCTTTATAGGTTGTTAGTGAGAACTGAATTGTATTTGAATTTGAAATAGACCTTTTGGTACCATCTTTTATACAAAATTTAGTTTATTTCTATTATGGATAAATCAGGTAATTCTTGTCCATTTAGAAATAATAAATTTGGTATTTTAGATGGAATTTAGTTTATTTCTATTTTTGGACAAATCTGGTTATTCTTGTCCATTTAGAAATAATAAAGTTGGTCTTTTAGAAATTCAAATTCTATTGATACTAATTCTCAATTTGTAAATGACAACCTATGTTTAAGGCTTCATATATTGAAATCTTGCATAATAAGGCATGGTACAAAATATAAATTAACTAATATAGAATAAAGTTATTATATCTATTATTGGTGGTCACAATGATAGATACAATAACGGAGGTGGAAAACCTCTAAAGCCTTTCTCTTAATTCTTAGAGGTATATGATTTTCAGTACACAATATTGTGTAAAATTAAGAATGAACGGTATTGCTGAAAGATGCAATAAAATGCTTAAGGACATGGTAAGATGTATGATTAATCATTCTATTTTACCAATATTGTTCTAAGAAAAGTACTAAAGATGCAGCTTATATTCTCACTAAGGTTACAGTCAAAGTAATAGGTGTTACTCTTTATGAACTATGGACAAGCTAGAAGCCTAATATTAGGCATCTATTCATTTGGAGTGATCCAACTAAGGGTAGGCCATTTAGGCCAACATAAAGAATTTGGATCTAAAGATAAGTAACTACTACTTTGCTAAGTAACTTTGAGTAATTATGGGGTTTCAAGTTCTTTGTCCCACAATCCAGTTATTTTGTGATAGGAATCTAGATTTCTTGAGGAAATTGAGTTTGAGGGGAAAGATAAGTGGAAAATATTGTCTTTGAGGAGGAATTTATTTCTCTTCTTATGGTTTTTTATAGACAATGATCAGGTTTCTATCACTGATGTTATTCAAGATAACATTGTTGGAGTCTTTCTCTGAAATTCAGAAATCATTCATAAGGTTCAAACTCAACAACCTCAAGAACAAGTGCCGCTAAAGAATTCCACTTGAGAAAGGAGAAGTGCAAATTCGGATGATTATATTGTCTTTTCCTAAGAACATAAGGATGATGTAGAATTGATGGAAGATGATTTTATCAGCTTCCATCAAGTCATAAAGAGTTCTTATCCTCAAAAGTGGAATGATGCCGTCAATGATGAGATTAAGTCTATGAAAGACAAAGATATTTAGGATCCTGATAAATTGCCTGAAGGTGAGAAACTGATTGGTCACAAATAGTTATTTGACACCAAAAGAACTCAAAGAGTAATTTTGAAAGATATAAGGCTCATCTTGTCATAAAGGACTACACTCTGAAGGGTGGCAATGGTTCTAAAGGGTCTTTCTCTCCGGTTTCAAGAAAAGACTTTTTCAAGATAATACTGGCACTTATGGCTTATTTTTCATTGAGCATTAGATGGATATAAAGATTGTGTTTCTCAATGGTAACATTAAAGAGACAATTTATATGTTGTAACCATAGAATTTGTGTTGGTAGATTCAAAGAAAATGGTTTGCAAATTAAAGAAATCCATCTATAAGCTTAAACAAGCTTCCTGTCAATGGTATTACTTTTTTGTCTAATAATGATCTCATTCGGTTTTGAGATAGATATAGGCAAAAATTTTATATACCATAAGTTCAGTGGGAGTAAAGCTAGTTTCCTGGTTTAATATGTCAACGACATATCATTTGCTAATAGTGAGATATGCATAAAGTGCTAACCAAGAAGTTTCTAATACTCTTAGAAACAAAAAAATCTGGTGTAGCCTCTTTTGTCTTTGGAATTCAAATACGTTGAGATTATTCTCAAAGTGTTCTTGAATTGTCGCAAAAGAGTTATCTCATCAAAGTTCTTAGCAAATTTGGATTAGAGGATTATAAATCAGGAAATACCCCTATTTCTAAAAGAGTCAAGTTTAGTCTCAATTAATGTCCCGAGTATAAGATGCAAAATTTATTATGCATCTACAGTTAACGGCCTTATGTATACTCAAGTATATATGCATTTGGATATAGCATATATTCCTGGGATATTATATAGACAAAATATCTCAATAACCCTAGAATGGATCATTAAAGAGCAGCAAAAGGGTTATATGGTATTTGTAGAAAGTAAAGTGTATATGCTCACATACATGAAATTAGAATTTGTGGGGATCATTGGGTATTCTGATTCTAATTTTGTTGGATGCCACTAAGGTAATAGATCCATATTTGGGCTATATTTATTTACTAGCTGACGAAGCTATTTCTGAAAGAGTGTTAAGCAGACACTCAATGCTTCTTCCAGTATGGCAACTGAGTTTATAGCCTATTTTAAGGCATCTGAGTATGGAATATTGCTATGGAATTGTCACTAAGCTGCAAATTATGGATGGTATTGGTAAAGCCATTAAGGATGTTGTGTGACAATTAATAATGATTTGTGTATTCCACCATTAACAGCAACTCATTAAAATTTGTGCTGTTAAATAAAGAGTTCAGAGAGAATGAAACGCCTCGACCCGTATTTACCGTACACAGTAAACACGTGCCGGAACTGTGACAACCCAACCAAAATAGCCCAACATATAGTGTGTACAGCAGATATCCGGGCTCGACAACCCATAATAAAAACAACAATAAAAACTCAACACGGCCCAATGGCCCAACAATAGTAAAGCAATGTATAGCGGAAGACTTAACAACTCACAATACACTGTATGTGACACTGACACAAACTATGGATCCGAGCCCTGTCCAAGGGATAACGCCGCAGCCTGTCTGGAATGCACCAACCAGTAACACAAATAACTCATCCTACAGGATGAAAGCCCGCAGGTGAAGGGTGAGTCCGAAGTGCTCACCGACGAAAGATAGACCAACAATATGAACACTAAAATTACTCAAGTCCAAAAACAGGCAAAAACCGCCGAAATAAATCAAAAGACTCAAATAAAACCAATTTCCAATTTTATCTTTTCCGGGCCCCGCCACGGATAAGCTAGGGTCGTACCAGGTTATCAACCTGTTCCTGGTGCCAGATCAAAAAGAACCCGGGATCAACATCCCAATATCAAACTCAGGGATCAACATCCCAATCAAACCGGCATCAACATGCCCATCACAAGTAACCCAGATCATGGCACCACAAAACAGCCTCAAACCATCCGGTCGTACCTCTACTTACCACGTGACAATTATGTTATCATCATTTAAAATCAAATCACAGGGATCAACATCCCTAACCAAAATACCGGGATAGACATCCCACTAAAATACCAAGGATCGACATCCTTGTCACAATTTATTATTTAATCCTTTATACTTAATCCAAAAGACACAGAAAATCAACACGAGGATAAATATCCCAAAAACCAACAAGGGATAAACATCCCGACCGCAATCACAACAAATGCATCCAACAACAATGCAATAATTATCAAGCACAATAACCGAGTAATACAGACACATATTGAAGGAAATTCATCCTCACCTGATGTATCTCTGAAACTGCTATCCGGTCAAACCTCGGTACCCCTATATGTATATAGGAACACAATAATCACTTATAATGCACAACAAAAATTATTATGCATGATAACGGTTTAGTAATTATTAGATGACTTGTTTATTATCGTATCCAGAATTTATTTTAATAAGAAATCAGTCTTTCCATTTAGTTAGAAATTAACTAGTTATATATATTCCAACCGGTATATTAATCATACTTGATTTTAAATTAAAATCGCAACCAAGCGTCCAAGCCGATATCCCGGCCCTTTAGTCGCTCGTGATATAAATATGAGCCTTTTATTACTATCAGCCCAATCTATAGTTAACATAACCGAAAATTAAATTTAATGGGCCTTTTTGATAGCCCAATCAGAAAATTAATTAAGGGCATAAATATATAAATGTATAAAATTAAACATAATAACATAATTTAAATAAATAAGGCATAAATTAGATTAAAATCATTGGTTAATATTAATTAGGGTAATTATTCGCTTAATTAGTCATCATTTTAAGTCCGAGTCCGTTTAATGATGCATAAGTCCAAAGGCTCAGTTTATACCCAAAGGTTCGTTTCTCGGGTTCGCCGGAAAATACCCGAGACTGCCGGAACCTTGCCGGATTCCGGCCAAGCACTGTTCACAACAGCCCACAACACCCAACGTCCTCTGTTCACCACCAACAACTCAACACGAGCCTCACCCACGCACTGCCTCTATGGAAACGACCACATAAACCTGCTGTCCACAACCACCAGCAACATTCAGCCCGCCGAACCACAACCGTCACATGCTCGATCCGAACACAACACAACCAACAGAACCGGTCAACACAAAATCGAAACCTCAAGACCCGATTACAACAATCGGAAGGGAAGGAGTTAAAGAAAGCAGAAGAGGAAAAGGTACGGCAACTCACTTACCCACACGACGGCGACGACAGATCGGAGGCAGGGAAGGGTCACGGCGTCGGCGCCGGTTGCAGAGTAGAGGAGAACAGAGGAGGAGGACGAGTCGAGCTCACCGCGGCTCGGTCCTGTAGAGACGGCAGGACGACGTCGAGGAAGGAACGGCGGCGGCTTCGGTAGAGGAAGGTGACGCGGAACAGAGAGAGGGAGGTGCAGCTTGAAGGGAGGAAAAGAAGGAGAAGAGGAGGAAGAAGGCGGCTGGGGGTCGTGGTGGCGACACAGGCGGCGTCGGTGGTAGTGTGCAGGGGCGGTGGTCGCGGGTTGCAGGAGGAAGAAGGAAGGAAAAGAGAGTTGTGGGGGCGGCGGCGAAAGCAAGGGAGGTTGAGGCGGAGACGACGAAGGGCAGGAAAGTGGAGGAATAGGTGGTGGCAGCGGCTGTGGGATGGTTGTTTGGTGGTGGTTGGTGTCGGCTGAAGGAAGTAGAAGAAAGGAGGAATGGTGGTGTGTGGTGGAGGAAAAGGTGGAGAAACGAATAAAAGAAAACGGGGAAGAAACGGACAGGGAAAGTCACGGGTGAAGGCAGGAAGGAAAGGTGGGGCAACGACGGTCGGTCACGGGAGGGAGGAGGAAGACGACGGGAAAGAAAGAAAAAGAGAAAAGAGAAAAAGAAGAAAGAAAAGAAGAAAAGAAAAGAAGAAAAAGGGAGGACAGGGGCATAATCGTAATTTCCCGTCCCGAGTAAAAAAATATGACTTGGGCTCGGAAAATCCGATTAATTCTCCTGAGCATCGTCCAAGTCTCGGAATTGAAAACCGAGGCTCGGTTAGTTAGAAAGATACTCCCGAGCACGGGAAAACTCTCGGTTTCGAAAGACGACTCCCGTTTTACCTTGAATTAATTACCCAAGATTAATTTAACAGTAAATCACGGTAAAAAGACTTTTACAGTCCCGGTAAAAATCAAAAATTTTACCCGGGCTGTTACAGAGAACAAGTGTATATAGAACATATTGGGACAAACTCCATTGTTGCGGATCCGCTCATTAAAGAGATTACCAGTTAAGGTTTTCATGAGCATATCGCTCATATGAGCTTCAGATTCGTCATTGTTTGACGAAATACAGTTTCAGTGGGAGTTTGTATTTTGATGTTCTCATTTCCAGACGCACTTAGTATTTTCTGCAGAATAAAGTACATTTAGTCTGTTTATTCTCTGAACATGTTATTATGTTTGATCTCATAAGGTTTGAGGACCAGTTGGAGATAGGCATGTATGATCACATTACATGTAATTTTCATGCTACACATCCATACTTGATCTATGTCATTGAATATGTTAGTATGGTGACCATTGATGGGTCCAGTTACGCATAAAATGTAACGAAGGCCGCTTTGATCTCATACTAATGTACTAGATGGACCAGATTATTTAAGGAGATGTTTCAAGAAAGGCAGTCACTTTTTATGCACACTTTGGAATATAATTGTCTCAAGAATAATATAGCCCAAGTGAGAGATTGTTGAAATTATTTAATATATATAGGCTTATATTATTAATTATAATTATATTAAACACCGTCTAATTTTATGAGGCCATTAAGTGATCTGTTTTGGGCTCTAGAGACATCTATGTTGGTATGGGCTTTTATGTGTAGAAATCCAATACTAGTAATTAGGGTTTTATGGGTACCCTAATTGATCTATTATACAAAGGATATAATATCGGGTTGTGGTCCTCAAGATTATTCCTACGTCAGTTTTCTCTGCCCCATCACAGAAAAATATAGAAGGTGTTGGAACCAAATCTTGGAAGCTCCCAATCCTCTCAAGTCACCATTCAAGTTTGTTCATCATAAATTTAGGTACACTTTACTTTTATACCTGATTATTGTTATTGATTGTCTAATAATTTATCAAGTAATAATTTATCAAGATACTTGAAGCATAAAGTAATTATTCAAACACTAATTCCCTCATTGCAACTCCCGAGAAGATTTTACTTTTTGTTTTTATTTCATTTTTACTTCTCATGGAAAACTGATGAGTATCTTTTACTCGTGTGTACATTTACAATGGCCCCCATCTTTTACCCGTACTTTTGCCGATACAAAACTAGCAACTCTACTGTATAGCAACACTGATTCACCGCTAAGCTTCTACTAGTACTCCACAAGAAGCATTAAATAACCATAAGAAGATTAAAAGTACCCAGCAAAGCAAATTACTAGGCACGGATATAAGTAACAGAAGAGTCCGTTCTGAAAATTAAAGGAAGAGTATAATGGATGGGTAGTCAATGCAGGCTAAAATACTCCTTTTACAGACAGTACTACTAGTATTTTAGTGGAGCCGATAGGGAATGGGTTACTGCAGTGCAGGATAGAGACATGCTTTTAGGTGCATACCAGAAATGTTGCATTTTATCTATCCTTTTGAGGGACATCTATACAGTAGCCTTTTTAAACTACACACAAGCTCCATTGTTTACAAAGGTAACTTTAGGTGGAAGACACTGACGTATTTGTTTGTCCAGAAAAGCCGCGTGTCATAACTCATATATTACTGAAACCCAGCTACAATTATAGCCAAATTGTTTCCCGACCATTATCACTACTAGTAAAAACAGAAAAAAAAAAAAACTAGTGCTAGTGCATGCTGGTAAGAAGATGTGATTACATTTATACTTACTACTGCGGTAGGGTGGTACTAGTTTAGCCAACACTAATGGGTTTGGTTAAGACTTAAGAGTAAGATGATGGGCAGCATTTCATGTTTATTGATCCTTCCAAAAGTTGATTTTGGGTTTCGCTAGGATTCATTGAACAACTGCTCCATGAGGTGATAGATTATGGAGTGCATATTAAATTCCATAATTTACAAGCAAAAAGGAGCTGTGGGTGGGGTCTCATGAATCTGTTTTTTTTTTTTAATAGAACTCATGCATCTCTCGTTAAGGAACAACTTGGTTACAAATTATCTGTGGAAATGAGAACATCACTTGGACAGGTATAATAAACGTGGATGTACTTCCACTAACACACGTTTGACTTTGTTACCATATATACAACGGCTTCATTACGTTCTACCCCCTGAACTTTCGGTCAAAAATGATCACCCCCTGTACTAAAAAAACCGGTATTTGACCTTCTAAACTTTCTACTTCCGCATTTTACCTCATTCCGTTAGTGTTTTAACATTTATGTTAGCTGATTTAACGGAATGCACGGATGATCGACACGTGGCAAGATCATTACCATTTGATTTTTTCATTTTAATTTACCAAAAAAACTATAAAAAAGAAGGAAAAATAAGACAAATCATCTAATGCTTATTACTTTCTTAATGGATTCAATTCAATCTTAGCCCTGGATTTTCCAATATTTCTTTTCACTTTCTCAGGGTTCACAAGAACAAAAAAAGAATCAAGGGTGTGCCAGCTAAATATAGCACACATGTCCATGCGTCTGAAACAATGTGCATGCAAAGCAGGGAACTATAAAAGCTTGAAGTGGACAGGTAAGGAGGTAAATTCAGCCTTCAAATTCCAACCAGAGAGAGAAGAGAAGGGAAGGAAAGATGGGGTCCATGTCATGATAGCCATTTGGTAAATATAAGTGTAAGACAACCTTACTGTTACATGGGGACCGTGTCACACGCGCCTCTTCGTGAAAAGGGAGAAAAGGACCATAAACATTCTTGAGAATAGGAGAAAAAGAACAACGAAGGAAACAAGGAAAACCCCAACCAATACCCCAGAAGAAAAAAAAAAAAAGAAATGCTACTCCAAAACCTCGGACTTTGAGATTGTACGCAAATGGTGTGGTTCTTTTCTTTGTCTGGTTCTGTTCTGGTTGGTATTGTTTTTTTATATTTGAATAGAGTATTGGATTCTCTCTCAGGATTCTGTCACGCTTCCCCTGAGTCCACTGACTCGTCTGGTCCTCCTCTCCTCCTAATACACTTTATTTCTTCAAGGCTGACTTTCTTGGAACGCTTCAACCCTTCATCAACAACATTAGAGACATCAACGCGCCAGGCGGGAATTGGCATTCCTGCAATGTCCTATTGGTTCATGACTTCTTGTTAAAACTGAAAGCTCATTTCTGGGTTATTCATACAAGGGGAAGAACATCGTCCTTGGGAGAGTAACAGCATTTTTTGTTTTTCTTTTTTTTTTTGATTCAAACCACACGGAAGACAGCACTTCACAGCGAACAAACAACTCACATCACACAACAGAAGCATTAATTTCTTTCGAAGCATGAACCCGTTTGACGCCTTATTTATTACAGAAACCAAAACATTGGGTGTTACAAACTAGTAGTACTAGTACAACTTACAAGGTAGGTTAACGTTAAGAATGTTTGTGTAGGCCCCGCTTTATCCACTCTGTCACCCTAAGTAATGCTTAGAAAAGAACGACAAACCTCTCCATCCATCCAAGGATTTCCCTCTCTTAAAAACTGTTGTTATACTTACACTAACAGGATTGGTGCGTATTTCTCAAAGTCCCTTGATAAACGGTAGAAAAAGAGAAACAAGGACAACTCAAAGATTTTTTGTCCTCACTCCTCACCAGTTCACTGCTCATAAATAATAGTACTACCCATATCTAAAACATCTTCCTTCTTCCCTGTCAGGTGTCAACTCAAACAAACCCAAGAAAAAATAAAAACAACCCTTCTCTTCTCTGCTTGCACGCTCTTCTGAACCCATTGGTCCTTTTAGCTCTTGTTCTCTTTCAGCCTCGCCAATTTGTCCATTCTCTGTCCTCTCTCTCTGTCTCTGTTGCTTCATTTTTCTTTCATTCTTTCTTTCTTCTCTGCCTCTGCAGAGAAACCGAACAAAGCCATGAACGCCTCTACCGGCAAAGAAAAGCTGGTGGTGGAGGTGGTGGCGGCACACAACTTGATGCCTAAAGATGGAGAAGGTTCATCGTCACCCTTTGTGGAGGTGGAGTTTGAGAGCCAAAGGCTGAGAACCCGAGTGAAGGAGAAAGACCTGAACCCCATTTGGAATGAGAAGCTTGTGTTTGACATTAAAGATGTTGCTGACCTTCCTTACAGGACCGTGGAGGTTAATGTTTTTAATGAGAGGAAGTCGAGCAACAGCAGGAACTTTCTTGGGAAAGTTAGGGTCTCTGGCTCCAGCATTGCCAAGGAAGGTGAAGAGATGGTGCAGTTGCACACTCTTGATAAGAGGAGCTTGTTCTCTCATATTAGGGGAGAGATAAGCCTGAAGCTTTATGTGTCTACAAGAGATGAGGTCAAGAAAATGGTGGGTTTTGGGAATGGAGAGACGGTGTCTGGCTCTGGGGGTGGTGGTTCTTTAAAGAAGAACAAGAAGATGCAACAGCAAAATCCGGTTATAGTGCAGCAGCAGCAACAGTTGATGCAAGAGAACAACAACAACAACAGTGTCAAGCAAGCTAATCTTCACGGGCAGAACAATGCAAAGCCTGTGCAGCCAAACCCAGGTGAGATGAAACCTGTTGTTATCACTACTGGTCCTGGTCCGGTTATGTCTGGCCCTGGTGGTGGTCTGGTCATTCCTGGAGGAGGTAGTGTTGGTGGGGTTAGTGTGTACTCAAATGGGCCAACCGAGTTCTCTCTTAAAGAGACAAGTCCTCACCTAGGTGGCGGACCTTTAAACAAAGACAAAACCAGTTCTACTTATGATCTTGTCGAGCAAATGCAGTACCTCTATGTTAGAGTTGTTAAGGCTAAGGATATTATGTTGTTTGGGGGTGGCGAAATAGTGTCCGAGGTAAAGCTAGGTAACTATAAAGGGATTTCGAAAAGGGCAAGTGCAAGCAATGCTGAATGGAACCATGTTTTTGCATTCTCTAAAGATTGCATACAGTCGTCTATGGTGGAGATTTTTGTGAAGGAAAGTAACAAAGATGATTTCTTGGGCCGTGTTTGGTTTGACTTGAGTGAGGTTCCTAGAAGGGTACCGCCTGACAGCCAATTAGCACCCCAGTGGTATAGAATGGAAGACAAGAAAGGAGATAAGTCTAAAGGTGGCGAAGTTATGGTCTCAATATGGTTTGGGACTCAAGCTGACGAGGCTTTCGCAGAGGCTTGGCACTCAAAGGCTGCAAATGTGCATTTTGATGGGCTTTGCTCTATCAAATCTAAGGTTTATCTGTCACCAAAGTTGTGGTATTTGAGGGTGTCTGTCATTGAAGCACAAGATATTGTCCCTGGCGACAAGGGTTCTGCTATGATGAGATTCCCTGAGCTGTATTCTAAAGTCCAGGTGGGTAACCAGGTTTTGAGGACTAAGATAGCAGGGCCTAATCCTAACAGGAGCATTTCCAATCCATTCTGGAATGAAGATTTACTGTTCGTAGTTGCAGAACCATTTGAAGATTACGTGTTGGTTTCTGTTGAGGACCGTGTTGGACCAGGTAGAGAAGAAACTGTGGCCAGGATTTTGCTTCCAGTGGCTGGAATAGAGAGGCGCAACGATGCAAAACAAGTGGTCTCTAGGTGGTTCAATCTTGACGGCCATTTCGGCAGTGCAGTGGACTCGAAGGTTGTATCCAGGTTTGGGTCCAGAATTCACCTCAGGTTGTCTCTTGATGGAGGCTACCATGTGTTAGACGAGGCTACGATGTATAGCAGTGATGTCAGGCCTACTGCAAAACAGTTGTGGAAGCCTCACATTGGTGTGCTGGAGATGGGAATTCTAGGTGCTACTGGACTCATGCCTACAAAACTCAAGGAAGGAAAAAGGGAGACCACAGATGCTTACTGTGTAGCAAAGTATGGCCAGAAATGGGTGAGAACCCGCACTGTCGTTGATAGCTTGTGCCCAAAATGGAATGAGCAGTACACTTGGGAAGTGTTTGATCCTTGCACAGTTGTTACTGTTGGTGTGTTTGATAATTGCCGGGTAGACAAGAATTCCATCAGTAATGCCGGTGGTCGTGATTCTAGGATTGGAAAAGTTAGAATCCGACTATCAACACTTGAATCAGACAGAGTCTACACTCACTCTTATCCACTCCTTATGTTGCATACTAGTGGTGTCAAGAAGATGGGTGAGCTTCATCTGGCTGTCAGGTTTTCTTGCGCTAATATGGCTAATATGTTGCAAATGTACACACTGCCATTGTTACCGAAGATGCACTATGTGCAACCATTGAGTGTGAATCAATTGGAGGCCCTAAGATACCAGGCTATGAATGTGGTGGCTTCGCGCCTAAGCCGGGCAGAACCACCGCTTGGAAGAGAAGTGATGGAGTACATGCTTGACCATGATTCTCATCTGTGGAGTATGAGAAGAAGCAAGGCCAACTTTGCCAGGCTAATACATGTGGTTTCTGGATTAGTTGCCATTGGTAGGTGGGTGGAGTCTATGCGCAATTGGCAAAAACCAGTGTACTCAACCTTGTTTCTTGCAGTTTTTCTCCTTCTAGTTGCAATGCCTGAACTCATTATCCCTTCCATGTTACTGTACATGGCATTTGTCGGGCTTTGGCGGTATAAGTCACGACCACGCTACCCACCGCACATGGATACTAGGCTTTCTCATGCTGAGAGTGTTTATGCAGATGAATTGGACGAAGAATTTGACTCATTCCCGACAAGTCGAAGTGCCGAGACAGTAAGGATGAGGTATGATCGGCTAAGGAGTGTGGCTGGGAGGATTCAAACTGTGGTTGGTGATATGGCTACACAGGGTGAACGTTTCCAGGCTTTGCTAAGTTGGAGAGATCCAAGAGCTACATTCTTGTTCGTTCTTATGTGCTTGTTTGCTGCTGTTGGGTTCTATGCCGTGCCAATCAGAGTTGTTGTGGCCTTATGGGGACTGTATATGCTGAGGCCACCAAGATTTAGAAGCAAGTTGCCTTCCAGGCCTTTAAGTTTCTTCAGGAGGTTGCCTACCAAGGCAGATAGTTTGCTGTAGACCGCGAGGACTGCGGAGATGTGCATGGCTTTGTGGAATGGTCTTAGTTGGGTTATCAGCTGAACATAGTAGGCTCAGGTTCTAGGATTTTGTTGTTGCCTCTAATGTCTTTTGTCTAGAATGCGTGTAATATTATGGTAATGCCCTTGTCTTTATTATTTTAATTGCTTGTTAATTTGGTACCCAGTGTTTTTTCTTCTTTCGTGGCATAAATTAATAGTTGCAGAATCCTTCGAAAAGCCAGACCTTTGGGAAATTGTCTTAGGTCAGCGGGAAAGAAAACAAAAGCTCCACCATGCGCATTCTGTTTATACACAAGTAGTAATAAATTCAATTCATAAAAAAAAATTGTATAAAAGTCAAGAAACCTTGACATGATGAAGATTTATACAGTTTGGAAACTCTGATGTAAAAATGGTGCCAAGCGTGGATCTGTCCGTTTTGGAAGACCAGCTCGTGCTCCCAATGCTCTGCAGCCAGCAGCAGCCTGCAATCAGCAAAGAGTGAAGGAATCGGTAAAATAACTGGGGGGGCAACCATACAAGTTCTCAGAGGCACCCTTGTTTAGCTTCTGTCTAGGACGGATAGGTCCATACCACTAGTGCAGCAAATGGTAGCATTTTCTCCGGTGGCATGTCGGCGCAAATAGCTGGACGAAAATAGTGGACACAGTTAAGTTCCAAGACATTAAAGGGAGCAAATGAATTTGACTAGAGCAGTAGAAATTGCACAACAGCCTTGTTGTTCAACAGATATTCACAGTAAAATGAAATACTTGTGCTCAATTGCTAAACCTACCATATAGAACTGCTCCGATGAAGGCATCTCCCGCACCAGTTGTATCAATAAGTTCGGGTGGCGGTATCTTCTCAGCTGTTCCCATAATCAATCTCCCACTTACAGTCCCTATCCCTTTCGCTGTCAATCTTCCCAATGACTGAAACATTAAGGACACTAGTTGGTAGCAACCAAATATACACAATATTCTTTCATTTCGTTCTACACTAAACATAACTAAAAATAAGCAAAAATGTGACAAATGACATTACTATTAGTTGGGCAATAGAGAGCCAATAAACTGCATCAACTCTAGCACTTAACATGCCTTAAAGAGGGAAATATAAAAAAGAAGAAAAGTGTTAATGCTAGCAATGAACATGCGTTAGTGAATGTTCACCATTCAAAATAAGATAACATTCATAATGCACATGAATAGTCCACTAAACAGGAAGTCAATGATGGAATATCAATTGTACCGAAGAATAACATGTTGGGATGGTTAAGCTTTCATCCTTCGTCTGCTTCAGTGATTCCACTAAGCTATCTACATCCATTTCTTCTGAAGCAGAAGCCTCTAGAAATAATACAAACTGTTAGTTTACAAAGCAGATAAAGCATAAAGGTGACTGTTGCCCGTACTTTTGACATGATTTTCATTGCAGAATTAAGGAGCCAGGAAATAATACAAACCATCAGTACTCCTTTCAATCATTAGGCATCCATCTTCACCCAAGGTCACAATCACAAATTTTAGTTTTGGCAATCTCAAAAGCATGGAAACAAGTGCACTTGGAACAGACGGTGCCTCTGTCCACGCCTGCAAGCATAAAAATAAAAAGAAACAAGAAAAATTAGGAGATTGTATGGAGTATTCATCATCTTTAAAGGGGGGAAATAACACTCTAAGAGATTACCTGTAAAACAAAAAGGAGAAGAAGAACGAGGGATCATTGTTGTTAGTGATTTTAAATTTGAATATTTTTTGTGATAAGCACTTGTAATGAGACTTAATGATAATCTTAAGTCATAATTAATAATTAGCTATCAACTTGCCTGTGGAAATCTTGCTGAGCATACAAGATAACTAGCAAATTGTAGAAGATCGTCCAAACCTTCTCTCTTCTTTTCTGCATCAATCAAAATGGGTATATTTTTGCGATTTGCCTGTACTGGAAGGAAACATGAATGGTGTAACCCCGGCGGTCGATATTCAGTTTTTTCTCCAGACGAAAATCAAAAGAGAGAGAAACTAGAAAATCCTAACCTCCAATGTTATGCACCGAATACAAAAAAGGGAACGAGAGGAGAATGTAAACACATTATGAAGCATGGTGTTAGCCATAGTGCTTATATGTTTGAATGTCAAAGTAAAAGAGAAATGCATAAAGAATGCCGTTAAGAAAATGAAACCGACAACCAAAGTTTTGAACATGTTGCATTCTCAAACTAAAATGGAAGAAAATTTCCACTCGATTCTAGTTTCCTTTCTAGCTTATCATCAAGATGTCATCTCAAAATATCTTCTTGAGTACATGCAGCGAAGTTGAAACAGTTAGAATCCAGATATCACAACTCTTACCTCTTGTGCAACAACTAAAGCAGTTTCATGTAATCTCACATCAAAATAGACAAGTCTTGCCCCATCCAATGCCGATAACAGATTTGATTGGGAAAGATCATCAGGTTGCATAGGAGGATATCCAGGAGTATGGATGCAAGTACGAGTTTTTCTGTAAATATTCAATGTAATAACCGCTATAAGTTGGGGAAATCCCAACAATTAATGTACAAAAGCAGCCGGTTAAAACCGCGCTGAAGATCCAACCACAATGCTCTGAGAGAAAATACAGGCAACAATCATGTTTAACAAAAAACATCCATTTAGATAATGAATCAAGCAGATTTGTCAAATTGGTTCACATAGTCGTCCCGTTACCCCATATAGAGACATATATGAAAAGTAGAAAAATTAGAGAGAGTCTCTTACGTTTGGTTATCAACGATGACATATGTAAATGGCGAATTTCCTCCTTTGGCAACCTAGAACAAAACGCATTGCATCAACTAATGTACAAGACATGATCAACCATAGTACAACAAACTTTTCTAACCATAAGCGAGAAGAGTCATAGAGATCAAGAAACGGCAGCATAACTAAAGCTTGGCTTATTCCTTCATGAAAGGTAATGAAGAAGAAGTACTCACGACAAGAAAAGAAGTATCCACACCATCAGCTTCTAGTTCCTCCAAAATTCCTCTGCCTTGGCTGTCATCGGAAACCTGGTCCAATTTGTAAACATGTTTAACAAGGTTAAGAGCTGAAAATTTCTGCAGTTTACAATGCAAGAATAAATAGACAAAAACATGTGAAAGTCTCAAACCTTAGAAATTATCCTCGGCTTTAAACCCAGGCGAGCAGCANGGGGGGGTGGGGAAAGGAAGTAGAAAATGGAAGAAGTGGGGACCTCAAAGCTTGTGCTTCTGATCTTATCGTCAGGTTTAGGATAAGAAGCAACAGCAGCCAAGAAATCAACGTTCACGGATCCACATCCTAACTGCTCCTCCGTTTCAACATTTTTTTGACATTTTGGGTCACTCATCAAACTAAAAGAACAGAAATTGGTGCAAATATTTGATACAAAGTCGAAAATGACAGAAGAGGAAGAGGGTTGATAGTGACACCCACCACAATCCGATCTTGAGGTGGGGGAGGAAGAGAATCCGACGACATTTTGACCCTGAAATGTCTGCTCCTGTGATGATTATAACCAAAAGTAAAAAAAACAGCAAAAAAGAATGTTAAAAATTAAGAGTTTGTTAAAAGAGTGGATTGGTTAGTGGAAGGGACCTGGACGAGTAGAAGAACTTGAGCGATGTGGTTGTTGGCGTTATATGAAGCGGTGGATATGGAGAAAAGATAGGAGGAGTGGCATTTAGAAATGGTGACACTGAGACACAAACCATTCTTTTTGTTTTCCTTTTTTGTTCTTACAACTGGGCAATGGTGTCAGTTGTGGACTTTTGGGTTGGAGACCTCGTACACGACAGAAGAACTACTGGCATCAGCCACATACTTTTTTCTGTTGGGTGCTTGTTTACTTGCAGTTCACCATAACAGACTTTGTACTTACTTTGCTTTTCCGGGGTCTTTTTTTTTTTTCTAGATCTTGTTATTATATCGTGATTATTTTGAGCAAATTCAGACTTACAAAGTGAATGATGATAATTTGCATCATTTATTTTCTGTGCAATCAAATATTTCGTGACGAAAGAGTTTAAAGATTAGAGATTTTGTTGGATGACAAAAATTTATGAGTATCTGGAAACTTAAAAACGGGGTATTCTTGAAGAATATTTGATGTACTTCCAATTTGATTTTGCAACTATATAAACTCAAGTTTGGATTCATATCCGTATAGAGTAGTTATAGACAACATCCAGAAAAAATAATTCACAAATGATCGAGGTGGGCATTTTGTTTAGCCCATTAAAATCCCGATCAATAATAATTGAGGCGAATGATGATCCTCCTGGTTCATATGCGAAGCGGTCGTTGTTCATAGCATTTCAGATGAAAGAAAACATTCTCCTCTACTCATTTCCAAGGTAAGAGTATTGATACATGCACCACAAATACTTTGGAATTGTTCTCCTCTTCTTCTTTTCCAGCTTAGAGCAACGCTTCAATTCTTCCAAATGTTTTTTTTTTATATACTAACGAATTCTTCCAAATGTTAGCGTTCATTGGCAAATTCTATCTTTTTTCCAACTTAGATAATGAGATAATCTTGTCTGTTTCTTTTTTTAATATAAATATAAATTTTGAAATTCATTCATTGGGAGAATTTCTTTGTAACTAAATACATCCCTTCACAAAGAAAATGAAATGATATCTAATTTGGGATATACGTGATTAAAAAGAAGATTGCAGACAAATTAAAATATGGGGATAAAAAAATTGAATCTTGCTAGCTACATTTTATGCGCTGAATCTATTTAGTATATACTTTCACATGTACTAACCACTTCTGCCTACGCCCAATACTATTCTTAATTATAGTTGAAGGCATCAAGAACTTGGGTAGAGAAGAAACCAGGTAACATATCCTTAGTACATCATCAATTAGGAACATACTTTTAATTTTATACCACTCACCGAAAATAACTGATTATTTAGTTTCAATCTTTCAAGTGCAGCAATTAAAGACGATATAATTATGACTTTAGAGGTGATTAAGAATGAACCGGGTCATCATCCATTACCTAGAGAACAATACCAGTCATTTATGTGTCAATCTGCGATTCCCTTATGAGGAGAGGCTGTTATCAAGGATATTGTGGGAGGATAGACTACATAGATATGCATATGCCATCGAAGTTAAGGTCAGTAGTATTTGACACATTCCACACCATACTCATTTCTTTTTACTCTTCCGAATTTCTCCTCACACGCATCTGGAGATAAATCATCCCCGCCCACCTACCTACGGAGTCATTCACATGTTATTCTCCAATCCTCCACACACATCATATGCAGTCCTGCTCAAGAATATAAATTAACATCTAAACTATACGGAAATACTATCATACTATCATTGCATTCATGTTCCCGCTGTATCCTTCAACCATGGGTCTTTTGGAATGGCTGACTTAGTTAATGTTTTAATTTTATAATCTTCTAATACATGTTAGAATGAGTAGTTTTGTAAAATTAGGTATGAGGATTGTAACCAAAGATCATACGATCATCTTTGTTTATAAAATAATAATCATCATTTATTTTTTTAAGATATAACAAGGACAAGTGATAGCGATTGTAACAGCCCGGGTAAAAATTTGTATTTTTACCGGGATTGTAAAAGTCGTTATACAGTGATTTACCTTTGAATTTAATCTTGGGTAATTAATTCAAGGTAAATCGAGCGTCGTTTTTCGAAACCGAAGTTTTTCCCGTGCTCGGGATTTTTCCGTGGATTTTACGGATCCAAAGTTAGAATTTTTCAGGTCCCGAAATCCTCAGAAAAATCAGGTTAACCGCGATGGAGTAGACCAGGAATATAACTAAGGAGGTATATCAGTTATTTTCTGGTCCGGACGGTACACGACTTACCTGCATGATTGAGTTTTGCAGCCGCCTTTTCCCTGTGTCTCTTGTGATTGCTTTTTCCTGTGATGCTCGTGATTCACCCCTATAACCTATCTTCTTCCTGCTCCTGCCTGCAAACTTGAAACCCAGTATCATTTCCTCTCCTCTGCAAAGCCTGCAACCTCGTTCTTTCCCTGTACCTGCAAACCACAGAAACACACACAAAAAAAATTCAATCAAACCAGAAACAAAAGAAAAAGAAAAAAAAGAAAAAAAAAGAAAAAGCAGAAGGAACACATACCCGATACCACCCGCAACCTCCACCAAACCACCACCACCTGTGAACTACCACGACCCGCCACCACACACCACCCAGCCGCCACCTTCCTCCTCTCTTTCTCCTTCTCCTCGCGCAAGACGACCGCAGCCGACGACAGGAAGGCCGAGATCACCGCCTTCTTCCTTCTTCTTCCTCGCGACGACCACCGCAACCGCACCAGCAGCCACCACGCCTCGCCTTCCCGCCGCCTCGCCGCGTCATCTCTCCTGCGCCGCGTGTCTGAGCGGTTCTCGCTCGTCCCTGCCGCTCGCCTCATCTGACGCCGCCGCCACTTCTAGGTGCGCTACCCGTTTTGTAAACGGCTGTGTATGCTTGGGTTGATGACGACCCGGTTGGTTTTGAGTCGGGTTGACCCGGTTGCAGCGGATGTGACCCGGTTTCGCGTGGATGTGACCCGGTTTCGCGTGGATGTGACCCGATTTCGCTTGGATGAGCTGATGTGTTGCTGGGCCTGCTGCGTGGGCTTGCGCCTGGGTTCTTGCTTGGGGCTTGGGTTTGACCCATGTATTAGGCTGAGATTGGACTATTCTTGGCCCAGTCCGTTAATAATACTAAAAATATTATAATATATATACAGAAATGGATTATTATATATATATGTTGGGAAAATAAATAGACAAATAATTAATTTGACCAGATATAAATATTCATTTGGTGTTCCTAGTATATGGTTATGTTTTAAAAAATAATTACTTAGACATATTATTTTGGAAAATTAAGGTAATTATGTTATGGTTATTTTAATAATAATATGGTAAGTACGTGTAACAGCCCAGGTAAAAACATTTTTACCTGGGCTGTTTAAGTTAATTTACAGTAATTTACCATTGAATTTTAATCTTGGGTAATTAAGTTATGGTAAATCGAGCATTGGATTCCGAAACCGAGCCCTGTCCCACGTTCAGGATTTTTCTGCGGATTTTACGGACCAAAGTTGGAATTTTTCTGGGTCCAGGAATCTTCGAAAAAGCCGGGTTTACCCTCGAGTTATCGGACCAGAAATAAAGATAAGTGGGTATAATGGATATTTTTTGGTCCAGGCGGGTCACACCTCACATGCAGCATAGTAACTGCATAATTGAAGCTCAATTATTCAGCCGCCTCTACCTGTTATGCCTGTGACTTACCAGTGATTTTGCTGCCTATAAAATTATTTTTCTTCTGCCTTCCCAGAGCACGCCATCACCTGCACATCACCATACTCTTCTTTTTCAACTTTCTCTGCCTAGCTTCTGCCTTCTCCCTGCAACCAGAATTTTTAAGAAAAGAAAAGAAAAAAAAAACACACCAACACACACCACCCAAGCCACGTCATCACCATCTCCTTCCCCCTCTTTTCTTTTTCGTTTTCTCCTCCTCAAGCCACCCACACCGGCCGACCCCCAACTGCCACCACCAGCACCATTTACCGCCGCCACTACCGAGACCACCTCTCCTTCTCCTTTCCCTCTCCTCCGTCGCGAGCTGCAACTGCAGTCACGCCGCCCTTCGCCAAGCCGCCGTGACGCCCGACGAGCAGACCCACCTCCACCCGCGTGAAGAGCAGCCGACGCCGCCCTTTCCTTGCTCGCGTCGGACTCGCCTGCGTCTTCCTCCTTCCTCGCACCGTTTCCCCGTCCGTCGCTCTCCCGTCGCTGCACCGTCACCTCTGCAAATCGAGGTGAGACAACCCGGTTGCATAATGGCATGGGTCGGGTTGACCCGGTTGGGGGATGGATCTGGGTTGGGTTGAGTTCGGGCCGAGAAATCATGGGCTGTTGGGCACTAGTTTATTGGGTCGTGGTTGTGCGGCTGGGCCTCCTGCAAGGGCCTGTATCTGGGTTCCTCTTTGGGGCCTGGGTTGGGTCTAAGTTGTAGGTCTGGGCTTGGACACATAGGCCCAGTCCGTTTTTATTTAAAAAAAAAGAAAAGAAAGAATAATTCTGGAAAATATGATTTTGGGAAGGGAAATTAATTTTGGAAAAATACAAATATATATGGTTAAATAATTGTTAAGAGGGAAAATAATTTTGGAAAATATATATAGTGTATTATAATTATTTTGAGGAAAATAATTGGAAAGGATATTAACAAAGTATTATACCGGTTTAGTATCCGGGTATAGGCATAAGTATAGAATGGTATTCTGACACTTGAAATAAATGGTGAATGATGATGATAATGGAAATTTACCCAGGGAAGTGACCGAGACGAGTCAGTATTTATTTATTTTTCGGTACACGGTATTAGCATGGCATTTGCATATCACCTTATATGTGCATATTATTTGATTGATATAGGAGTTGATAACGAGCAATTTGCTGAGGAACCGGACTTGGAATTTGCTGGACATTACCATAACTGAGTAATCGGCTAAGGTGAGGATGGATAACCTTTGTTATGTTGCCTGTAATACTTGTGTGCTTGGTTGTTTGATTGAACTGCTGAGATATTCGTTGTTGGTTATCGATTGTCGTGATTATTGCTGTTGTGATTATTGGACTGTGATATTGTTTCTATGGATATTATGCTGAGTTGATGTTGAACTATTAACTGTGGATAATTGAGAAATGGGGATTGGAAATTGGAAGTTGGAATTGATATGAGATTATGATATAATTGTCATGTGGAAAGTAGTGGTACGACCCAAAGGTTGAAAATTAATTTTGGGATGCTATGGTCGGTTACTTGGTTTGGTTACTTGATTTGGTTGGCATGTTGATGCCTGTGGTTGGGGTATACCAAATACCCAGTGGTTCGGATATACCAAATATCCGGTTGGCATGTTGATGCCTGTGGTTGGGGTATACCGAATACTCAGTGGTTTGGATATACCAAATATCCGGTTTTGGGACGTGGTCCCGGTATAGTAAGATATGGTATGGTTCTTTGACCTGGCATCCGGAATTAATTGATAACCTGGTACGACCCTAGCTTGTCCAGTGACGGGGGCCCGGAAGATAAAATTGGAAATTATGTTAAATATTCTTTTGGTCTTGACTCAGTCTTATATGAGATATGTTGTTGATTTGTTGTGATTTCTTTACTGTATTACGGTTGCCTGCATATCACTGTTTATCCTTCGTCGGTGAGCACTTCGGACTCACCCCTCGCCTGCGGGGTTTCATCCCGTAGGTTAAGTTGTTTCATAGTTCAGGTACAATGTTCGATGGCTGCTGCTTTCTTCTCCACCTGACTCCGGATCCATACCTCCGCTGCATGTGCATAAAGTCTTCCGCCGCTGTTCTATTGCATATGATGCTGTATTATATTTCCGCTGCTGTGTTAGCTTGTTCATATGACTTTAAGGCTGTTTGTCACTCTGCCTCTGTTGCTTGCTCTTTTCTCTGCTGCTGTTATATATTGTGAGCTGTGAGTTGCTGAATAATGGTCCCCGTGTTGGGCGACGGTTGTTGTATTTATTTTCCAGTTGTACAAACGGGTTGTTGTACTGTATTCCCTATCAATAAGAATAGTTTCGGCACATGTTTACTGTGTTACGGTAAATACGGGTCGGGGCGCTTCAGTATGAGTTATAGTCACTGACATTATTTTGAGAAAATGTAATTATAATATGAATTTCTTTTGAAAAATTATTATAAGAGTAAATAATTTTAGAAAAGGGTATATATACTATGAAAATGTTTTGGAAAAATATATATACGTTAATGTAAATAATTATTTTCTATGGAAATATTTTTGGAAAAGGTATTATCAAAGTATAATACCGGAATAATAACCGGATATAAATATGATATATTATTTTTGGAAATGGATTAATAATGCTAAATAATGATATTCTCATCATAACCAAAGAAGCATCGGGGTAAATGGGAATATTACATTTGGTCATTTGCATATTATTTGTTGTGCATCTTATGTGTACATATTATTTGTTATATAGGAATTGTTACCGAGCAGTTCAACGAGGAACCAACTTTGGAGCCTTTTGAGGATTTCTAAACTTGAAAATCGGCTAAGGTGAGGATAAGTAATTATTTATATACTGCCCATAATATCAAGTTGTTGTTTGTTCACTATGTATGATATTTGCTGGTATGATATTACTTTTGTGGCTGTGAATGGTTTGTTGTGAGAATTAAGTTGATTGTTGCATTCATTGATGTTGTTGGAACTATTGCTTCTGTTGAGTTTGTTATGGTTGTTGTTGGACTGTTAGCAGAGGTTTGGTTTGTTAGTTGTGGTCTAGGTTTGATATCTTGGGAAGGTATTCTAGAATGATGATATTCTGAACTGTTAGGTTTCTCGAGGCTTATGATCATTATTGTGATTTGTTGTTGGGCCGTTGATAGAGGATCAGTTTGTTTATTGAGTTATAGGTTGAATGAATTGAGTTGTGGAACAAATGGAGTTTTGTTGGAATGATGATGACTGTAATGTCACGTGGTAAGTTGAGGTACGACCAGATGGTTAGAGACTGTTTTGTGGTGGCCATAATCGGATTACTTATGATAAGCATGTCTATGCTTGGGATGTTGATCTCGTGATTGATATTTGGGATGTTGATCCCGATTTGATATTTGGGATATTGATCCCGGTTTGATATTTGGGATGTTGATCCCGGTTTGATATTGTTGGGATGTTGATCCCTGGTTCTGTTTGATCTGGCACCAAAAATAGGTTGATAACCTGGTACGACCCTAGCTTATTCCGCGACAGGCCCAGTCATTTGTAAGATTGGATTTAGGTACGGCCAGAGGCGGTAGTTTGGGTCCGTAATGACCCTGTGATTTGATTTGGCCCGTATTGGCCTGTGATTTGACTTGGACCCGTAACGGTTCTGTGTTGTTCTTTTTACCGCGGCACGATCAACATTTGTATCGTGGCATAGGATTCTTTTGGAGAAATTAGTTATATTAACTTGGAAGTTTAGTATCAGGAGATTTCATGGTATGACCCGGTCGGGTGTGGAGATGTGGAGTCTCATCGTTGTTGTCAATGTTATTTGTGATGTTATGCTTTTGAGCATTGTTGTTCCTGTTTGGATGATATTGTATTTTGTTATGATTGTGGTTGCTCTTTTGACTCTATGGTATGATATCCTCATACGTGAATTTGAGTTTGGTGTTCAATTGTGACTTGGTTATTATTGGTTGCTTGTATATGTATTTTTGCTTATGGATTTTACCCGGTGAGCACTTCGGACTCACCCCTCGCCTGAGTGACTCGGTCACATAGTTTGATTTGTGCTGAGTACAGGAACATACATGGGAAGCTGCAGTGTACCCTCGGACTGGACTCGGATCCATTAGTTTGCATCGAGCTTTGCATATGATATCTTTGAGTTTATAAATGCTTCCGCTGTGCTATAGTTGTTGAGGTACCCGAGGTCGGGTGATTGATATTATTTTTTGGGCCATTGGGCCGGGTTTTGTGTTGTATTTACTATTTGTACAGTTCCGGCACGTGTTTACTGAGTCTGATAAATACGGGTCGGGGTGTTTCAACGATTGATGAATACCGCTATCTTTGAAAAAAAACTCTGAAGCACATCCCTCAAAGAAAATAAAATCTGATTGTCGGTATATAGTGATAGACATATCATATTTGTATTGTATTGGCGGTTTAAGCCTTAGCAATTTTTGTTGTACATAGTGCTAACTCTCCGGATAATTGTCATGTCATGATTCCTTGGATTTATAATCAATAATACTTTTTGTGATTTGAAATATCTTTTTTTAATTATTTTATTGATATAATTATTATTGTAGATATATAGTAATATGTTTATTTTATTATTTAATAAGTTATAATTCAATTATTTATATCTTTAAAAATATTATTAAGAATACGGATTTAAATTTAGAAAATTATTGCTAATTATTTATGAAAACAATCTAACCCTCCATCAAAATAAACAGTTGCTCATACTTTGTACGGATTCTAGTATTATAAGTTCAGGTTTCATTTGTAATTTAATTTTCATTTTTTTTGCATTATAATGTTTTGCAGTTATTAGGAATTAATCTTCAGTAAAAAATTAATCAGCAAAAACTTAAAAGATATTATATCACCTCAAAAAGCATAATATATATATATTTTTAAAAAAAAACCTTAGTATTCTTATATATTCCAAAGGGCTCGTGGATCATTAAACTTGTGGGCTATAGTAAACACTTCGGCCTATTGATTGTTATTGTTATGGTTATGGTTAAGATTAATTGGCAATCCACTGAATGATGATAAACAGCGTGATTGGGCTTGACTAGAGAACACGCATACAAACCCAAGTCCGTTTCAGAGATTAGTAATATGTGTTGCATAATTCTCCATTTGTTATAAAACGTGTTATTATAGTGAACATTGTTGTACCTAATTCATGTATATATATATATCTTGCTCATACAATACAGATGGTTGATTGGTTTTGACGAGCTCTGCTCTTCCAATATCATTTCTTCTCCTTCAATTTCTCTTCTCAGTTTCTTGTTTTTTCTCATTAAACACCATCATTTACAAGACGTTATCATGCACGATAGCCTCTACCCAACCCAGTGTATGTTTCAAAAAAAAAAACAATGAAAAACAAGCAAGAAAGAAGAAGAAAACCACTCCACCGGCAACCTCGGCACTGTTCACACGGAACGGTTCCGCGCCGTCTCTCACTCCACCGCCGCCACCGTCGCGTCCGGCAGGCCGTCGCGAGTTCAACACAGCAGCCACCTCCCGTTCGCGCCGCCTGACGCGCCGCCGGGATGACGAAACCCGACGGCCACGCCCATGACCCGGAATGCCTTGACGGGTCTGCACTTCTTCCTCACGCCACCGACAGCCGCCAGTTGCCGTTGCCTCGCCCTCGCGTCGCCTGTGCCGGCTGCTCGCCTTGCTCCAGCTCCCTGCCGTGCTCCCGTCCTCGCGCCACTGCCGCAGCAACCATCTCCTCAAGAAGCCCGACCGGACCGGACGAGCCTGCTGCCATCGTCGAGTTCCGCCATCACGCCCACGCCTCGATGGCCTGTCGTAGCCCACGTCGCCGCCCCTCACGCCGCTCGTCCGCCGCAGCTGAGCAACGGGTTCGTGTGCGACCCGGCTGCGTGAAGAAGAAGACCCGCCCGCAAGACGACCCGGATGGGTCGCGGGTCGAAGCCTGGGCTGGCCTTGTGGACTTGGGCCTGGGCTGGCCTTGCGTGGGCCTGGGCTTGCCCGGGCTACTGCAGGCCTGATGCCTTGGGCTCCTGGATCTGCTGGGCTGGGCTTGGACTTGGCCCAGTCCGAAATTAAAAAAAAGAAAAAAATCTAAATATATATATATATATATATATATATATATATATATATATATATACTGAAAAAAAGGTTTTTGGGAAAATGAAATTAAAAGGATATATATATACCGGAATAGTAACCGGATACTAGTATAATATATTATATATATTATTGCTGAAAGATTTATCAAGTAAGCATATTTTTATGTTTTTATTTAGATTCCGATTGGGCTATTAAAAGGTCCATCAATTTTATTTTCCTGTCATTTATTTTAATTGGGGTAATTAAGAATAAGCCCCGTTTATTTATTTTAATTCAGCATTTATTTATTTAATTATGTTATTTGATTTGTGGCCCTCAAAATTTCCGGAAGAAATTTGAATATGGGCATTAAATGTTGCAATGCATAATAGTCTCGAAGACTAAATGAAAGAGTCCAGCAGACTCAATAAAAAAAAATAAAAGAAAAATGCAGCAAAGACCTGAAGACTTACTGCCAAAAGTTCCATTGTATTTAATTTTTAGTCATTTATCTTAATTGGGCTAATTTCTGTAAGGCCCATTACTTTTAATTTTTGGTTATTTAATTCTTCATTGGGCTAATTAACGAAAGGCCCATGTTTATTTCTTTCATTTCAGTCTTTAATTTTATTTAAATTATGTTGTTCAAGACCCTTATAATTTCCAGCAGAAATTTATTATGGGTATAAAATGCAGGCAGAAATTTAAATGAGAATAGTCTGAAAGACTAAATGTAAGAGTCCAGAAGACTTGGGAAAAGAAAAATACAACGAAGACTGGAAGTCTTACCGTTCAAAAGATCCTGAAGATCCTTCAAAGAAAAATCAAAAATAAATATTATTACCACCAGAAGATGGCAATTATATGACCACCAGAAGGTGGATATTATACTTGCTTACCCTGAAGGAGCAATTCATTTTATATTTAATTTATTTTATGTTCAGTTTAAATTATTACGCATTGTAATTTATTTTTATTTACTTTTCAGTACTTTATAATTGTCTCTTAGAATAATGCCTGAAGCATTAGTCTCGAAGACAATGCAAAATTGACATCCACAGGGGGAGAATTATATGTGTGGATGTCAATATAACATATTATGATATCTCGAAATGAGAAAAAAGATTAACACGCTCCAGAAGAGCATAAATCCGAATATGTTCCTAAAGAACGCACAATATAACATATTATGATATCTCGAAATGAGAAAAAGATTAACACGCTCCAGAAGAGCATAAATCCGAATATGTTCCTGAAGAACGCATGTTTTAAATATGATCTAGAAGATCGTATATTTACGCTCTGGAAGAGCATATACTCTTGAAGAGTACAGACACCCCTAGTAATAAAATAAATTATTATGGATCCCGATGAATTGACTCTGATCTATTCCCTGAAGCGAATAAAACAGTATAATTATTTGTGTCTGTGGGCGTAAATGAGAAAATAAATTGAAAAGACTCAAAGCAAACATGCATATTATTATTACATAAACGGATACATAACTGGAGAACATTCAAAGAGGAATGGTTCTCATACATATGTTTTAAACAGTAATCTATCTGTTGGGTTCAACATTAACCCTGAAACTCTGAGCCTCACCATTAATGTTGACCCTAACACTGTCGTTCCAGGAGAACCACATACCACCCCTGTCGTTTTCTCCAGGTATCTCAAACCGATTCGTTGGAGGAAAACGAAGTGGAATCACACCATGATTCTCTCCTGCTTGCCACAAAGTTTCAGTAATCAGTACCATGTTAGGCTTGTACTGATTCTTCAGATCCCTTAAGGTACGCACAAAGTCTTGAGACCTTCTTGCTATACTCCTGCAATTCCACAATAAAAGTCGTACCTTAGGCCATGTAGGTGGTAACCCAGTCACCCTTGGGACGCTCCGAGCCATCATGGAAACCTGATAATAACTGCTTTGATTTAAAATTTGACATGAAGGCTCTAGCTGAAATTCTTGCATCCTAGCAGATATGAAAAACATTATAGAGTTAGCTGAGCCATAAAAATTTGTCCTGAGATTGCCTTGGTCCTCCAGGAAGAAAATTTCTTCCATTGGAGTCACAAAGAACCTAGACGAGTATAGCTCATCTACAAAAACTAAACGAGGAATTCTCGCCAGATCATTCGGTAATTCCTCTTGCTGCTCATTCACCATGCTATAAGCTAACATATTCCTTCTTCCTAAAGTGGCACCCTCAACAAAGAAAACAGTAGCTGGGGAAGGCATTTTTGTCTTGGTTGAGTTTTCTGTTTCTTTGCTTTGTTGAATTTTCTGTATCTTTAAATTTTGTTGTATCATCCTAAGCAATCTCCCCCCTTTTTATAACCTGAGCATAGACAGCCAGGTGTCCCCGAAAAGATCCAGAAGATTTTTCGGTAGATTGTATTATTTTTTCAGAAAATTCCAAAGCTTTACAATCCTTGAGGATTTGCTTTTGGAAATGTCTGCCACTACATTAATTATTACTCAATAATTCTGATCTTTTCCGACACGAGTGGCAGGAATAAGCCTAATATTGACACATGTATTACAGCCTGAAGCTAGCAGTTGAGTAATTGAAACTTAACATATCCAGCCAGAAGCTGGAATGCACTAGCCTGGAGCTAGCAATTTTAAGTGTTTAGGTACATAACTTGCGCAGCCTGAAGCTGGCACCAACTAGAAGTTGGTTCATGGATATATTGTTGGCATGACCTGATGGGCCATCCCGGGTTAATAATGATGCACGAAATTTATTGGATCATTCATTGAAAAACCAGAAGTTTTACAATCAATGAATTTCTATGAGTTTGTTTGCTGCGGAAGTTATTATATGGCCTTCCTAAGATGAGAATGGCCTAGTATCACCAGCAAGTTTGAGAATAATTCAGGGACATAAACGCGGACTGATAAATCCGCGGTGTTAACCATCTAGGTAATTTTTACGATGCATCGACTAGATGGTCTATTATGTGACGCAAGTTGGCATTGTGCGCACTTGTTCTAATGATTAAGCCACTTGCAAGTGCATATCCCTACTCATGTTATTAGATTATATGTCTAGATAATGCTGGTATGTTTCTTCAATGGAGAATGTATATCATTGGAAATAAACCCAAAGTGATCTGGGCCATATTGACAATTGATTGCAGGACCATTAATGACATATGACTATGGTATTTTATACGTAGTAAATGTGCATCAAGCCAATAAGATATTATAAGATCATAAGATCTCCCCATTGGTTCTTGGTCACAAAATATCCCCCATCTTCGGACCGTTAGTTGTACAGTATATTATGCTCCACCACAACATAGTTGATCTGGTCCTTAAAGAAGGTTGGGAATAGATATTGGGTAATCTCCATCAAATCACAACATTATTGAGACTATTGACTAAAAGATTGGAGATTCATTTATAGCAAGATTTGCTTATTGATAATTCGATATGTGTGTATACCCAACATCAGGGGTAGAAAGAAGCAGCTGGATCAAGTTTGTTGAAATGCATAATATATATGAATGTTGATCCTCATATAAATTAGTATGAACCTGAAGTTCAAAAGATGATTCATTTGCAGGAAAATTGATATGCAATTGCCAGACACATTTAAATTAAGTGTGACCATAGACCAGCTGCAAATGCTCCTGTTTATGATTGATGTTCCTGAAGAATAATTAAAAAAGCAAATGAATCTATAGATTATACTCGGTTCCAAAAGAAAAGAAATTCTCGATAGAGAAAAAGGAACAAAAGTGATAAGATGGCCCCAGTGAGAAAATAAGACCTCCAATAGAGGTTTGAATTGAAAGTCCTCTAGAAGAGGTTGATTCTCTGACACAATTGATAAATTTCTAGAAGTAACTCAGGTACCTGAAATAAATGAGCATGATGAGATCTCAATTACAGTGTCAGGAATAAGATGGAACCGACGAGAAATAACCCTCGACGGAATACAATTTTAATTTATAGCGCTAAATATTAAAAATGAGGATCATGAACCTACTAATGAAAGTAGGCGTTGTATGAATGGCCAAAATAAAGAGATATAATTAAAGGCTGTGTTAGACTCGCTTATGAAGCGAGATATTTTTTCGGACCTGTAGTCCGTACACCAGAGGGTGTAAAATTGATTAGTCGTAGAAACGGGTATTTGTGCGGAAGATATAAATGAGATATAAAGCACGGTTGCACAATGTTTTACTCGAACGACCTGATTGTAATTATGAGGAGATTTACTCCCCTATGGTGGATGCAATTATTTTGATAAAGTCTGGCATTATATGAAAAGAATTAGAAAGGCATCTAATGAATGCTATTACAGCCTATTAGCATGAATCCATAAGATTATGATATATATATATATATATATATATGATCCCTGAAGGATCTAAAGTTGCCTGAAGCAACTGATTCCCGGGAAATTACAAAATTGAACTAAACTGATCTTTATATGGTTTAAATAATTTTTGAGTATGGATATGTTTTGTGAATGGAACTCCCGAAGAAGCTTCCAAATACCGTGCTATTAGATTGGTCCTGGAGTACCCTGTTGAAGTGCAATATGTGGTAGCCCGTACCCCAATCAAATAAAAATAAAATAATTAAATGAAAAAGAGTTACCAAAATACTCTTGAAACCCGGGGTACAAAAACCGATGCTTCGGCATACAAACATTTTCCATGAAAATGTATTAACAACGAGATGTCATAAAAGTAAATGGGACCAACCGGCTTAACAAGTAGTAAGCCATCACGGCATCATGCCGACATAATATCACAAAAATCAACTCCGGCTAACTGCCGATATAGAGACAAATATTTATGACATCTCGAGTTGTTTAACATGCAGCGGAAGATGAAAATAATAATAAAACTCAAGATAGAAAATAACATGCATATGGCCCTATGGATCCCACCGAGAGATAATGCACAACTACCTGCTGAAGTGACTGCGTCTGATCTCCGAGTCGAAGGTATAAGTGAGTCTGCACGCTAACTAAAGTCTGAAAAACAACGGTGGCGATTATGTGAGTCGCCTACTCAGTGAACATTAAAAGTCTAAATATACATGAAAGTGAAGTCATGCTCGTAGGGTGAGTAGCTCACGAGCACAAGTACAGCATACAAGCAAATCAGAATCACACACCAACACATAAGCATCTTATTGTATTATTGTTCTTATTATTTAGATTTAATGCGATATTTTAATTATCATAATTATTATTTTTATCATTATGGGCCCTCTACTGTGAGTCAAGTCTCGGTAGCGCATCTGATCAGATCAGGGTGTGAAACCCAAATGTCGAACCTCAGAAGGGGTAGATTCTGAGGCCAAAAACCACTGATAAATCTCGAGTGTCCGCTAGCTACCTGAGGGTGCACTCAGGCACACCTAACCGGTGCAAGTCTTCCAGGGGTGCACCTACATCCCCTGGGCATGCTAAACAGCATAATGTGACCCGAGGGTACCCACCCTCCCTCGGGGCTACCAACCGACGCCACAGTAGAATTTAGTATTTTATCCTTAATTACGTTTTTACATTTCCTTTGAGATACATTTTGTCTTTCAGGGAAGTGTGAACTGTATGTGTCCCTGTATCATCCGGGCCTGCGGCCCATAACCATACATTATCACCAAAGCAGTTTACATGATATATTTCATAGCAATGTTTCATGTAGAAATTAGACATGTGAGAACAAGCAGGTATACAATTCCATTCATCGCATGTAGCAAACAAGGCAAGTAAACAAACAAACCACACCAACATGCATTCACAAAACATATATATAAAGACTTGTAATGTCACATCAAAAAAATGCAGCTTATGACTTCTTCCCGATCCAAGTCTACAGCTCCCGAGGTATCTCCCGTGCCTGATTACCGGCACATAATATAATCACTAAACCAATTTTAAGAATAAAAACGTGTATGTATGCTAATGATATGTTTCAATCGAGTAACTCCCAACCCTAACTATCCGATTATAAGATTTTCGGGTCTAAGTCCGAAAGGATATTTTCTCATCTATATCTCCAACGATTAGGAATCTAAGGTTCAACGGTTTAAGTCCATTAAAAATTCTCGGGCCTAAAGCCCGCTAAATTCTTAGTCACAATTTCCGGGCCGTGGGCCCACTTTCTTAAGTCCATATTTACCGATTATGGAATTGGGCTTCGAGCCCGTTCTTAATGTCCGTGAATTTAATTATCCGTGATTAGGTCTTAAGTCTATCACTTTAAGTCCATTTGAACAACCTAGGCTTCAAATTGAAATTATTGGGCCTGGGCTCGGTTTTCCCTAAAACCGTCCTAAAGCCATCCCGAGCCCAAGGTTAATTGGCCTAAAGTTCTATTCGTGTCGGTAAGTTCTCCCGGCCACACACTCTTTTCTCTCCGTTCTCGGGAATCCACAATTCATTAAATGAATAAATATAAACGTATTTTGGTAATTTAAATTCCAAAAATTAAATACATGGCATAACCGAGACAAACATAGGTAATTACCGTCTAACACTCGTAAAACGAGAAATATCGTCTGCAGGGCAGAACCGAGCCTTCGCCGGAAAATCCCTGAGCCCTCGTCGGAATAGTGCGCGCTCGCCGGATTCCGGTCACCCGCGCCGGAAAACTTCACAACAGCCCGAAAATCAACCCGCAACACACTGCCAATCCGAGCATCCACAAAATGACATTCAAACAAAACAATTTAGTCGTGGAAACACCAATTGAACAAACAGGTAAAGAATTAAGGAATCAAATCCTTACCCGGAAAAGATTGTTCACGAACACACACACACCCGAGTACACACACACCCATCCACGACAACTGCCGGCAACAACAACACACACAACACGATCCACGTGCACGAAGCCAACCAACAATCCGCCACCAAACCAACCAGGCGGCGGCGACTCACGCTTAGACGGCACGCGACGGTGACGACCGAGCTCGACCCTCGAGCTCTCCATCCAGTGGGTCCTCGGTTGGTGGTTTCGCCTCCAACCCTGATGTAGCAAGGAGCAGTCTCCCTGGCTCGTGGGTCCGTGAACTCGAGAAAGGGAGTAGAGGAGCAGGCCACGGCGGCGGTGGAGAGCACGAGGAAAAGAAAGGAGGAAGATGATGTTGTTGGTGGCAGTGGCGGTTTTATGACAGGAAAAAGGGGTGCTCGCCGACGAGAGAGGGTGAAGAGGGTAGTGTGGTGTCGGCGAGAGGAGAAGGCAGGGGAGGTGATTGGATACCAAATCGAAAAGGAATTAAGAGGAGGAAGAGGAACCCAGAAGAAAACAAGAAGGAGGTGGGGGTATCATGCCGTTGATGACATGATTGAAGGCGACCATGTGGGAGACAAAGCCGTTGGGGTGACGGCTGGGTGGAGAAGAAACAGAAAAAAAAACGAAAGTGGAAAAGAAGAGATGAAAGAGGAGAAGGGGGAAAGAGAGTTTTAGGGTTGGCCGGCTCAGCCCCGAAACGACGTCATTTCGGGCTGAGGCGCGGTCAACCCACTTCAGTCAACGCGCTGTTGGTTTTTTTTTTTTTAACCATCAAAACGACGTAGTTTCGATCGAAGACACAGCTAGACCCCTGTTTCATCCCGAAACGAATTCCGATATCAACAAAACCCGAAGTATGAGAAATCCCAACTGGAAATTGACTTTTCCAAGGAAAAATAATTTATTTCCTCGACTAAAACTCGAAAATACCTCAAGGGTAAAAATTGGAATGAAATTCCGAAAAGTCCAGAAACCAAGTTATAAAAATCCGGGGCGTTACAGTTCTACCCACCTCAAAAAGAATTTCGTCCTCGAAATTCAATCATTATGTCCATAGGTCCTACCACGATAAGTTTCTGGTATTCTCCACCAGGTGTCCGAACTCATTGCGAGATGTCGCTTATACCCTTAAGTGGTGTTTCTTCCGCTTATATAAACCGAATCTAATAATTGAGAACTCACACCCAACTATGGACTCACCACTAAGATCCCGTACTACCTCTGTCTCAGAGGATAACAGTTACATCGGTGGTAGGGCTTTCCCGACAAGCTCTGACGAAGAACCTCCTAAGAAGTGGTTCAAAACCAACATCATCGGCCTAAAGGAGCATATGGTGATTCCCCCAAGACAACGAAAGAAGCGTGTAAGCAAGGAAGGACCTTCTGGTAACAAGGATGCAAGAGATAGGAAAGGCAAGGCAACGGCTGAGGGCAGCACACCACTGCAGACAATAAAGCAGCTGGACACCTCACTGAAGAAGGTCAGCTCAGCGGTGATGCAGATTGAACTGGCCTGTATGGGACTCTCTTCTCAGATCGCGAATATACAAAAACTTGTAACCGATCTGAAACATCATGTAACTCCGTAGAGTGCTTTTCCTTTTGTTGTAAAAGTTTCGAAATCAATAAAATAAGCTTTCTACGTAAATCAAAACTCTTATGTTACGATATTTCATTTTAAATAGATTAAAACCAGCAATAAAGGTATGAAATTAATCATAAGGAAATTATAAATAAAGCAAGACTCGTTTAATAGAGTCAAACATTAAAAGGTTAAAATAAAACATGTTTCCATGTTCGGCGCCCTGGATCAATTGTGAACATCCTCAATCCCGAAAACGTAACGTACACAGTTAATGGTGACATCTGTTAGCCTCGTGAAAAAGATACCCGTTAACTGGCAAGGCGATGATCACGGGAGCGTCCTGTGTTCCTCGAAAGACACGTTATCCACTTGTCCACAATTGTCCGTATGAGCCAAAAATGTCTGTCTCGCCTCGCATCTTTCCACGCTGTCCGAACAGCTGTAAGCTTGTCGCACGCGCACTCTACTCGAGGTGTGGTTCACACGGTCTAGCCACAACGGTCAAGAGTGCATGTGACAAAGATGTAGGAACAAGTCTTAAGGAGACCAAATTGAAGTAGCCCGGGAAATTGAAAATCGTAAGATAGAGAAGGACTGATAATCTCTGGCATTTATTGCCCGAACAACAAACACATAGCGTGTCGAAGCAATAAATGAGGCAACGGTAAAACTTCAAAACGCAGACACTTGAAATTCGAACGTAATAAACACGCTCCTCCTAAGGTTATAAAAGACGGTAGAATGAGGAGTAAGTTATCCCAAGCATTTTAAAGCAACCACACACCCAAACAACGAAACCTCAAAACTCAAGAAAAACTAAACACCTACTCGCCCAGACACAATGCCTGCCCCATCATCAGTTTTCTTTGTCGAAGGTGCCAACCTTGGCAGACGGAACCGACTGGCCTACAGCATGGTCAATGAACGTGCCGAAGAACTACCAAACGAGCTCGGCAGGATGCCCCGACTGGTCTTCGTCGACGAGCTCTACTCATCGCGGTTCTTTGTCACTCCAATGGAAGAGGTGTTCTTCCTGGAGGATCACAGAACGCTGAGGACATCCTACTACGGATCGGCGAATACCGTGATGTTCTTCATCTCCGACAGGCTTCAGGAATTCAACCTGGAGTCCACTTGCCAGACGGTGGAGCAAGCTGCATACTACCAGTTTGCGATGACGGCCCAAAGCATACCCAGAATGACGCGCCTACCTCCAACTTGGCCAAAGGTACGGCTGCTGGTGTGGAATTGTAGAGGAGTTGCGAGGCGCGCTCAAGAGTTCACACGTACGCTGAGGGACTTGAAGAACCAGTACAAACCGAATATGGTTCTTCTGACGGAGACGCAGTGGCAACCTCGGGACGATCACGGTCTCATCCCTCTCCGATTCCCTCAAGCTAACCGGTTCGAGATTCCTGGCCAGTGCGACAGAGGCGGCATGTGGCTCTCGTGGAGTGACAGAGTCACGGTCAACATCAACAGCGATCCCAACAGCTTCCGTGTCAATGTCGTTCCGAACCGTTAGATGTATTTTCCATTTTAATAAAATATCAAAATCGTTGTAATATTTCTCTTTTTATAAAATATAAAATATCAAGATCAATGTAATGTTTCCCCTTTGTAATATTATTGTTAGTTTAATAATATTTATACCTCTGCTTAATTATGGTATAAATTTCCACTTATGTGAATGTTCCAAAACAAGCGTTGACAACATTTCATTCTTATTAATAATTCGTCCTCGAAGTCTTACATAATAACGATAATAATAGAGGAAAATCAACAAACAAAGTAAAGTGAATCCACTCGAGACATCTCATTCTTTTGGAGCGTCAGCAGCTTCCTCTCGAGTGATAGAGTACACCCTAGGAGTCGCCATAGGTCGAACAGCACCTTCACGGCCCGGGGCTCTAGAACTTCCACGACTTCCTCCCTGGTGTCCAACACCCTTGTTCGGACCAGAAGGGACCGTACCATTAGCCACGGAGTTCTGTACGGTATACTGGGACCCACTACCTCCACTATCACGAATCCTCGTGTAACACTCTGACTGGGGGTGTCCCTGCTTCCCGCAATACCAACAAATAATAGGAGGTCTAGTCCAAGGGCCCCGCCTCTGAGATCCAGACTGATAGGGCTTTCCTCCCGAAGACTTGCCTGGTCCACCCTGATACTTTTGTCCTCGGGACTTCTTTGAACCTTGGTAGGAAGAACCCTGTCGACTCATGTAACTTGTATTACCCGAACCAAAATGTTGCTTCTTCTGTCCCGGCATTGTTGACTGTCTCCCCCGCTCGGCTGTCCGGGCCTCCTGCCCGATCAACTGAATCCTCTCAGCATCAAAAGCGGCCTCACAAACAGCCTCCCAAGTCCGATGTCTCCCCCCAGCCACTACTATCGCCAACTCGCGGCGTAGAGCGTCAACAAATCGCCTACACTGTGTCACCTCATCGGGCACAAACTCCCTGGCGTAAGAAAGAAGAATACTGAATCGGATTCTGAATGCAGAAACTGACTCTTCGGGTCCCTGTCTCACCTCAAGAAACTGCTTCTTCTGGTCTTCCAAGAATCCAATGGTAATGAACTCCTTGTAGAATCTGTCCTTGAAGTCTGCCCATGGCATTACCACTGGTCTAGGTAGGTCCATAACAAGTCCTTGCCACCAGCTCAATGCGTAACCCGTGAACTTGTGTGCCGCAAATCGAGCCCAGTGCTCTGGTGTATACGTGAATTTCTCCAAAACAATCTCCACCTGGCGGAACCAATCATCAGCTACCCTTGCGGTGATTTTCTCCCCTGAGAACATCTCAACTGCTGTCTTATCCATGTGCTTATAACCACTCTCCATGCCACCAACCACAGGTGCGACAACAGGTGCGACCGGAACGGCTTCGGCGCCTTGTTGTTGCTGATGAAACTGTTGAAACTGCTGCCACTGTAGGAAAGCCTGAAACTGTTGTTGCATCGCTGCATCCATACCAGGAGGTACCAATGGCGCTGCATTCTGTGCTCCAGCTGCACCAACATTTCCCTGACCATCAGGGACTGGCATTACCGACACAGAGTCGGAAACATGACTAGGAGGTTCATCCAGCCCATCAGCATTGTGCCGGTCTTGCGGTGGATCCATATTGATGCCTATATGAATGTAAAATATGTCAAAATACTTTTTAAATTTCAAATTAGCAAACCGTTTTTAACACCAAAATTACTTGTAATTTAATGTCACATTTCTTTTAAAACCAAGGATCTGAAGCCCGCTCCGCTACCAACTGTGGTAGCCCGTACCCCAATCAAATAAAAATAAAATAATTAAATGAAAAAGAGTTACCAAAATACTCTTGAAACCCGGGGTACAAAATCGATGCTTCGGCATACAAACATTTTCCATGAAAATGTATTAACAACGAGATGTCATAAAAGTAAATGGGACCAACCGGCTTAACAAGTAGTAAGCCATCACGGCATCATGCCGACATAATATCACAAAAATCAACTCCGGCTAACTGCCGATATAGAGACAAATATTTATGACATCTCGAGTTGTTTAACATGCAGCGGAAGATGAAAATAATAATAAAACTCAAGATAGAAAATAACATGCATATGGCCCTAAGGATCCCACCGAGAGATAATGCACAACTACCTGCTGAAGTGACTGCGTCTGATCTCCGAGTCGAAGGTATAAGTGAGTCTGCACGCTAACTAAAGTCTGAAAAACAACGGTGGCGATTATGTGAGTCGCCTACTCAGTGAACATTAAAAGTCTAAATATACATGAAAGTGAAGTCATGCTCGTAGGGTGAGTAGCTCACGAGCACAAGTACAGCATACAAGCAAATCAGAATCACACACCATCACATAAACATCTTTTTGTATTACTGTTCTTATTATTTAGATTCAATGCGTTATTTTATTATTATAATTATTTTTATATCATTATGGGCCCTCTACTGTGAGTCAAGTCTCGGTAGCGCATCTGATCAGATCAGGGTGTGAAACCCAAATGTCGAACCTCAGAAGGGGTAGATTCTGAGGCCAAAAACCACTGATAAATCTCGAGTGTCCGCTAGCTACCTGAGGGTGCACTCAGGCACACCTAACCGGTGCAAGTCTTCCAGGGGTGCACCTGCATCCCCTGGGCATGCTAAACAGCATATTGTGACCCGAGGGTACCCACCCTCCCTCGGGGCTACCAACCGACGCCACAGTAGAATTTAGTATTTTATCCTTAATTACGTTTTTACATTTCCTTTGAGATACATTTTGTCTTTCAGGGAAGTGTGAACTGTATGTGTCCCTGTATCATTCGGGCCTGCGGCCCATAACCATACATTATCACCAAAGCAGTTTACATGATATATTTCATAGCAGTGTTTCATATAGAAATTAGACATGTGAGAACAAGCAGGTATACAATTCCATTCATCGCATGTAGCAAACAAGGCAAGTAAACAAACAAACCACACCAACATGCATTCACAAAACATATATATAAAGACTTGTAATGTCACATCAAAAAAAATGCAGCTTATGACTTCTTCCCGATCCAAGTCTACAGCTCCCGAGGTATCTCCCGTGCCTGATTACCGGCACATAATATAATCACTAAACCAATTTTAAGAATAAAAACGTGTATGTATGCTAATGATATGTTTCAATCGAGTAACTCCCGACCCTAACTATCCGATTATAAGATTTTCGGGTCTAAGTCCGAAAGGATATTTTCTCATCTATATCTCCAACGATTAGGAATCTAAGGTTCAACGGTTTAAGTCCATTAAAAATTCTCGGGCCTAAAGCCCGCTAAATTCTTAGTCACAATTTCCGGGCCGTGGGCCCACTTTCTTAAGTCCATATTTACCGATTATGGAATTGGGCTTCGAGCCCGTTCTTAATGTCCGTGAATTTAATTATCCGTGATTAGGTCTTAAGTCTATCACTTTAAGTCCATTTGAACAACCTAGGCTTCAAATTGAAATTATTGGGCCTGGGCTCGGTTTTTCCTAAAACCGTCCTAAAGCCATCCCGAGCCCAAGGTTAATCGGCCTAAAGTTCTATTCGTGTCGGTAAGTTCTCTCGGCCACACACTCTTTTCTCTCCGCTCTCGGGAATCCACAATTCATTAAATGAATAAATATAAACGTATTTTGGTAATTTAAATTCCAAAAATTAAATACATGGCATAATCGAGACAAACATAGGTAATTACCGTCTAACACTCGTAAAACGAGAAATATCGTCTGCAGGGCAGAACCGAGCCTTCGCCGGAAAATCCCCGAGCCCTCGTCGGAATAGTGCGCGCTCGCCGGATTCCGGTCACCCGCGCCGGAAAACTTCACAACAGCCCGAAAATCAACCCGCAACACACTGTCAATCCGAGCATCCACAAAACGACATTCAAACAAAACAATTTAGTCGTGGAAACACCAATTGAACGAACAGGTAAAGAATTAAGGAATCAAATCCTTACCCGGAAAAGATTGTTCACGAACACACACACACCCGAGTACACACACACCCGTCCACGACAACTGCCGGCAACAACAACACACACAACACGATCCACGCGCACGAAGCCAACCAACAATCCGCCACCAAACCAACCAGGCGGCGGCGACTCACGCTTAGACGACACGCGACGGTGACGACCGAGCTCGACCCTCGAGCTCTCCGTCCAGTGGGTCCTCGGTTGGTGGTTTCGCCTCCGACCCTGATGTAGCAAGGAGCAGTCTCCCTGGCTCGTGGGTCTGTGAACTCGAGGAAGGGAGTAGAGGAGCAGGCATCGACGGCGGTGGAGAGCACGAGGAAAAGAAAGGAGGAAGATGATGTTGTTGGTGGCAGTGGCGGTTTTATGAGAGGAAAAAGGGGTGCTCGCCGACGAGAGAGGGTGAAGAGGGTAGTGTGGTGTCGGCGAGAGGAGAAGGCAGGGGAGGTGATTGGATACCAAATCGAAAAGGAATTAAGTGGAGGAAGAGGAACCCAGAAGAAAACAAGAAGGAGGTGGGGGTATCATGCCGTTGATGACATGATTGAAGGCGACCATGTGGGAGACAAAGCCGTTGGGGTGACGGCTGGGTGGAGAAGAAACAGGAAAAAAAAAAACGAAAGTGGAAAAGAAGAGATGAAAGAGGAGAAGGGGGAAAGAGAGTTTTAGGGTTGGCCGGCTCAGCCCCGAAACGACGTCGTTTCGGGCTGAGGCGCGGTCAACCCACTTCAGTCAACGCGCTGTTGGTTTTTTTTTTTTTTTAACCATCAAAACGACGTAGTTTCGATCGAAGACACAGCTAGACCCCTGTTTCATCCCGAAACGAATTCCGATATTAACGAAACCCGAAGTATGAGAAATCCCAACTGGAAATTGACTTTTCCAAGGAAAAATAATTTATTTCCTCGACTAAAACTCGAAAATACCTCAAGGGTAAAAATTGGAATGAAATTCCGAAAAGTCCAGAAACCAAGTTATAAAAATCCGGGGCGTTACACAATATGTATTGCTAAGAAAATAAAGCCTGAAGCTTTTGACTTAAGCCTATTGGCAAGATATGAATTTGCTCTTATCTTCGGGGTATAAAAGACGTGGTGTCATGTTAATCCTATAAGCCCGAAGAAAGAAGAGTTGGTTCTGCAGATGTCGATCCCCTATTTGATCCACAAAAGGCACAGCCGGACATCTGTCATAACTCTACACATGAAATCGTTGCATCATTGGGACTACAAAAGCAAGAGGGCAAGACAGATGCTCCAACACCAAAATTATGAAGATAAAGCTACCCACATTGTCCAATTGGAGTAATGATGTATCAAAAGTGATCTGACAAGGCCTACATCACCAGAAGTTGACAAGAAAATTATTGGCATGGAACGACAACAAGAAATCAAGAGAAGTCAAAATGAGGGGGAGTAGAATACGCACTACACTCTTTTTTCCTTCACCAAGTTTTTATCCCACAGGATTTTTCTTGGTAAGGTTTTTAATGAGGCAGTTATTCCAAAAGCGTATTCTACCCAAAGTACAACAGCATTCAAGGGGGAGTGTTATAAAACGTGTTATTATAGTGAACACTGTTGTACCTAATTCATGTATATATATATATATATATATATATATATATATATATATATATATATATATATCTTGCTCATACAATACAGATGGTTGATTGGTTTTGACGAGCTCTGCTCTTCCAATATCATTTCTTCTCCTTCAATTTCTCTTCTCTGTTTCTTGTTTTTTCTCATTAAACACCATCATTTACAAGACCATTTCTCTTTTCTTCTTTTTTTTTTTTTAACATAATTCTCCTTTTTTTTTTTTAAGTACTAGCATGTGTTAAGCACATTACAATTACACAACATACACCGTCCTGCTTAATTAAATGATAAAATAACATTTCAAAAGGACTGTTTTAGCATGTTGAAGATCAACCAAAAGTATTCTTTGTTTCTTTCATCAAACCATTACCGTACTGAGTGAAAGAGATTGCTTTGGGAATTGGCATCCAGAGCAAGTAATAAATCAACCTAACAAGTTGACCTTTGCCTCTTTAGTATTGAACGTAAAAGGACTCGTAGGAGAATAAGTTCAGCTTTGTGATGTTCATATGCATATTAGTGTGACGAAACTAGCAAAAGAATGGTGCCAAGCGTGGATCTGATCGGTAAGGAAGACCCGTTCTAGCTCCTAAAGCTCTGCAGCAAGCAGCCGCCTGCAAGAATCTACATATGATCAACAAAACAAATAAAGCCTACTACTTTACAGGAGTCCCCTGTAAGAATTTGAAAAAAAAAAATTGGACTGACCACTTGAGCAGCAAATGGCAACATTTTCTCTGGTGGCATACCGGCACAGATAGCTGCAACAAAAACAATAAAGAATCTCAGCCCCACACTCTCCAAAACCCATAAATATATAAGATAGAAGCTCTTGGTTGATGGATAAGAAAAATCTTGGAGATGAGTGCTAAGTAAGAACCATCTAATTCATTAAGAACTAAATTCTGCGTATCTGTATACATGACCCCTTACTTTCAAGTTTCAATAGGAAGACCTACCATAAAGGACTGCTCCAGTAAAGGCATCTCCAGCACCTGTTGTATCAATGACTTCATGTGGTGGTATCCGCTCTGCAGTTCCCAGAAGTAACCTTCCGTTCACTGTCCCTATCCCATTTGCTCTGAGCTTTACACATGACTGGAGAAAATGAGAACATAACTAATTCAGTCCAAACATATTGCAGCCCCTCCATTAATTGTTCCAATACAAAGGCCTCAACAGTTTCATTATTTTTAACATAACATTTTCAAATGATTTTGGAAGTGCAGAAAAAACAACACTCATATCGTGCTTAAAAGGCTTTTGTTTGGTGTACTTTATTGTGCTATTAATTGAAACTCATAGTGAGGAAGAGAATCGACTTAAGAGTAGAAATGAATTACTGATGAAAAACATGTTGGGGTGGCTGTGCTATCATCCCTTCTCTGCTTCAGTGATTCCAGTAAACTATCGGCATCTGTTTCTTCCAATGCAGGAGATTCTACAAGGCAGACTAAATGTTAACTTCTAGGTCAGTAACTTGCTGATGCTAGTACAAATTGACTACTCTTGGCCAAACTTCACACAAAATTTTCATAGGAGTTCAGAATCAAGGGAAATTGGAATTATAGACTCACCTTCTTCCCTTCTCTCAACCAGTATGCATCCATTTTCACCCAAGGTTACAATTACAAATTTGAGTTTTGGCAACCTCAAAAGCATGGACACAAGTGCTGCAGAAACAGATGGTGCCTCCGTCCATGCCTGGAAGATGAGCAAGTGATATGATTAAGCATACAAGCATAAACCATTGTGTCATGCGTGTGAGTAATCAGAAACGAAAGCTGCACACAAACATTATCTCAGAGCAAAAAGAAAAATAAGGCAGCTTATGCCAACGTAGAGTCAACCTTCAACAACTAAAATAACTTACAAACAAGACCTTGAGATGAAGGAGAAAGAGAGAAACCCATGACATACTACCCTTTACCTACACCTCAGAGTCTCTTTCAGTGAAGATCAAATAAATGACCTAGCTACCTGTGGAAATGTTGCTGAACATATAGCATAACTAGCCAATTGCAGAATATCATCCAGCCCTCTTCTTTTCCTCTCTGCATCTATCAAAATAGGTATGCTCTTGCAAGTTGCCTGCAATCGAAAGAATCAAATATATAGTGTTAACTTCCGGCAGTGGATATCATTAAATTATCATTTTCCCGCAAAGAGAAGAATTCTATCTAAATTAGAGGTAAGCATTTACAATAACAGAATTCCGTGTTAAAAAAGCTGAGTTGCAGGACAAATATATACATATAAACCATGTTTCTAGCTAGCTCTATTTCTTGGTGATCTTGAAAACGCAAGTCATGATGTTATTTACTTAGGCCGTGGAATCATGCAAGCAGTAAAACATCAGAAAAATTGGCTAGCAAGAAGTGTTGACTGTTACCTCTACTGCAACTTTCAGAGCAATTTCAGGAAACCTTGCATCAAAATATACAAGTCCAGCCCCATCCAATGCTGACAATAGTCTTGACTGGGGAAGATCATCTGGAACTGCACATGGATGCCCTGGATGAAAAATGCAAGTACGAGTTTTCCTGAAAATATCACACACTATATATCATCCACACGAAGCAATTTTCGGGTTAAGTACGCGCCCTCGTTGTTTCAATGATTAAGCAGATAGTTGTGAACGGTTGGTTAAGAGTTCATTAAGCAAGGGGGAGGATGATTGAAACAACGATAGTTGTCAACCCACCCTGTTCATAATTAACCTGTAGGAAAGAGAGAGATTAAGCAAAGGCGCTCACGATTGGTTGTCAACGATGACATATGTAAATGGTGAACGACCGCCCTTCGACACCTAAAAGCAAGACAAAGCAAAATTGTTGTTGCTCTTGAGTGGTATTGCATTATATCCTCCTACTAAAAGAACATTAATCTAACACAGAATAGATTAGCTTAAGCATGAAGGGATAAGCAAGAAGTTATCAAACTAAACTAGCAGGAAACTGAAGCTAACCACAATGCAAGAAGTATCCACACCATCTGCTTCAAGTTCTTCCAGAAGACCCCTGCCTTGTCTATCATCTGCAATCTTGGGTCCGCAATTTTCAAATCTTTTAAATTCTTGTAAGTTGTATCTCTTTTTGAGACATAGAAAGTTAAGCCTACATATAAGAAAGAATAATACTAAACTAAACCATAAAGTTGTACCTTTGAAATAAGCCTTGAACTTAAGCCCAACCGAGCCCCACATGTTAAAGCATTGGCGGCATTTCCACCTCCTTGGACCTGACCATTAATAACAATAAAAATTAGTACAACAACGTAGAACCCTATATGCAGCAATAGTCGAAGATTAAAACAGGTCATAATTACGTGAATTAGAAGGAAACTAAGGGGTGGGGAGAAAAGATGGAGAGACATATGTAGACCATGGAGTTAATGCTTCTAATCTTGGTGTCGGGCTGAGGATAAGCAGACACTGCGGCCAGGAAATCCAAGCCTAGACCTCCACATCCTACCTGTTCCTCATGACATTATTACTTCACGTACGTTAGTTACATTCTAGGATACAAGGTAGGTATATATCGAGTAAGAGTCTAAAGTTTGAACCTTAAGAAAAAACACGATTACTACTGATTAATCCTCTACGTAAAGAGAGGTAGGGGAAGAGAAACAAACCACTATGTGGCGGCATGGGAGAGGAGGAAGTGAATCCGACGACATTGCTATTGATGCTGAGCAATGCTCTTGAATGATATAAAACTTAAAGCCATAGAGGGAGTATATATAAAACTTGCATGAGGACGTCGCTATATCTGTGGAGTAATCCTCACGGGTCACTATTGCATAGCTGGACGCGTTTTCCTGTGGAAAAATAAAAAAACAATTTAGAGGGAAAAGAAGAGGTTGGAGAAGAATTTATATTTTGTAAGATAACCAACGAGCTCTATAGCTTAAATGGTATTGAGAATCTTAATCGAAATTTATGAAAAAAACATAATAATAAAAAAAAGACTATAATTAGGATGGGATTCGTGTAGATTGTGGGGAACATAAATGCACAGAAAGTATTGACTGAGAGACATCTTCTTTGAATTAGCCCCTCTTTCAAACTTCACCTTTGATGATGATAGGCTACCCAATTGTCGTCAATTATGTGTCCGGGATATTAAAGTGGGAACTGAAGATGAAATTTTCAAAGGGTTTGGCTTTTTCAGGAGGTTAGGTTATTTATAGGGTGAAGTGAAAGAGTTGATTTACCTAGTGCTTGTCAACGTTTTACGTGAAAATGAATGATGGTGGTGATGGCGATGCATTCGCTAGTACACGTTTTAAGCCCAAGTGTGTGGACCTACCCGTTTAGACAAAGGAGACCGGACTCGAAAATGGACGAACATTGAATGGACTCCAGGTCGTGAAGCATGAACTCCTCCTAAGTTGTACAATATGATTCCTCTGAGAAGGATCACCTTTTCACCATTCAATTCAATTAGCAATCGATAAAGAAAAGAAGCACCTTTGGAGGAATTGTCACGTCAAGGCTCTTTTGACTGACCCGATCATTTGTCACCGACGGCGACACATACAGTCTCAATTCTCCATTCGCTGTAGGAAATTATAAAGCTTTTCTCATATGTTTTCGACAAAAAAAAAATTAAAAATGAAGGAAATCAAAGCTTTTCCACTTTCCCAAATACTTCCAAATCAGGGTAAAAGATGGGTTCATTTCTCTTTTCCTATTTTCCATATTTTTACTGCAATAGGTGCGTGGGTTGAAATGTTTGGTGCGGTAAGGAAGGCCAGACTCAATACAGTTTTGGATATGTGTGTGTGTGGTCCTATCCTATCCTATCAATGGGCTGTGAAGAGGTGGAAACACAAACATTCGAGATATTTTAATATTATTATCTATCCGTATCAGAAGAACAACAATCCTACACTTGAAGAATGCATCCATTAGAGGAGGAAAAGAAGGCGGATTGGAGCAGTACAATATTTGCATGACCAAAAAGTTGTCAACAATTAGCATTGATTTCCAATCCAGCAATATGTCAGTCATTGTAATACAGAATTGGATCATCAGAATCAATTGAACAGATATACAATACAAGGGGTATTTCAACTTACAGCTCCACCTTTCTGTAGTAATGAATCAAGGTTTCCAAAATCAGAAGCAAAGATATCTCGCTCTCCAGCCACTACCCGCTTGGATCTCAAATACCTAAACTACATCAATCGTAATTGAGAAGCCCTCATCTCTCTTTGGAACTGTACACTTGGGGAACACTTTCAAGGGGTTTCCCTAATGCTCAAACCCAATTCCCGTCATTCCAAGCACGCCTTGATAAGAGTCCACCATGCTCACTCATGCTCCCCCTTGATCTGTAGAAAGCAGGCTTGCTCCGTACTGTTCTCAAAGGACCAGATCTGTTCCCATGTGTAATTGGAAGGGACAAACGATCCCCAACTAAACTTGAAGCCGAAAACGGTCTATTTTCCATATCTTCAAGTGGACCTGAACTGTATTCCATTGTTATGAAGGAAGAAACCTGACCATAAGTTAACCGAGGGGAGACACCACCAGCATTCCACCAACTACTGTCGGAAGGAACAAGGTCACCTTTAAAGTCAGAGTCGAGAACGGAGGACTCCTTCTGACTACAGTAATCTCCACAGGTCTCATCAGTGTCATTGTATATCAGCTTGAGAGCCTGCACCACTTCCCCCATAAATGGCCTGTTAGTCACTTCCGGGTGAACACACATAGAAGCAATGGCTGCCACCTTAGCCATGTCATCAAAGTCATAGCTTCCAGCCAAACAAGGATCCACCAATTGCTCCAATCCTTCTCTACTGGTTAGCAGTGGGCGTGCCCAAGTTACTAGATTTTCCTGTCCCTGAGGTTGGGACATGTCCACAGGTTTTCTTCCAGTCAGAAGCTCAAGTAGCACAACCCCATAGCTATACACGTCGCTCTTGACAAGAAGATGCCCAGTCATTGCATATTCAGGGGCCACATACCTGCAAATCAAGATTTTAGATACTCAGGAAATTATAATAGGTTTCATTTGCATGCTGGCCCCACAGACCTGAACAGATAATTTTTTTCATTGAGAAGACTATGTCTTTTCAGGGATAAGTAAAGCAATTACAAGCTGTTTTCTCAAAGAAAACAAAAAAGAAAAGCTGGCAGTAGAAGCTTTGAGAAAGCCCATAATGACGAAAAACATGTTTGTTATGGTAGACGAGACATTTTGTGATAGCTCATGATTTTAACACAACTTTGAAAAATGTTTTGACAACTGCAAAAGGGAAGATATAGCTACCCGAAAGTCCCCATAACCCTCGTAGAAATATGATGACTTCCTTCGGTTGCTTCTCTAGCCAAGCCAAAATCAGAGACCTTGGGAGTGAAGTCATCTTCTAGTAAAACATTGCTGGCCTTAAAATCACGATGAATCACACGAGGATTAGAATCTTCATGGAGGTAGGCCAATCCTCTAGCAGCACCAAGGGCAATCTTCAACCGTGCATCCCAATCAAGTGGACCTTTGGCCTTGTCAACACCTGAAATGCCATGGGAAAATTGCATAAGAATTTTATTTACTTGCTTTAATAAAAAAAAATGGCATCACATGGGAGAGGCAAGGTTATGTTCTATGCAATAACAAATCATGATTTATCGTTACATGATATAGAAGATTATAAGCTAGAAACAATCTAATATATCAGAAAACCTCAGCAAATAGGCAGTGAAAAGAGGAAACACAATGTACCATGCAAGTGGGATTCAACACTGCCATTGTGAACAAGTTCGTACACCAAACAGCGAGTACGTCCTTCAATGCATATACCAATCAATTTAACTAGGTTACGATGATGCAATCGACTTAACATCTCAACTTCAGCAATAAATTCTCGGTCTCCATTCTGGTTGTCCCTTGTAAGCATCTTCACAGCAACTTCCGAACCATCTCCCATTGTCCCACGATAAACTCGTCCAAATCCTCCTTCACCCAAAATCCTTTTTGAACTGAACTTTTCTGTTGCTTTCTCCAGTTCAGAGTATTCAAATGTTTTAACAGAGAGCAGACAAGTAGCCATGGTGGACATGAGGGATACTGATGTCGAGCTAGCAATGCTACTGGACAAGAAAGACCCCATTCCTGCATTGAATATAGAGATCCCACCATGATTGACTCTGTACTTTCTTTTATAACACTGCCAGTTTTTTGTCAATAGTACTTGCTTGAAAAATAGCATCATCAATCTATTGATTTCCTTGCTCTAGACATCACCAAAAGCAAATATGATGAAACAGGACAGCTTGAAACGTCCTATTCCAGAAGGGCCCTATAAAGTTTTTTCTTTTGATTGGGAAGCAAGATTCAGATAACAAATACTAAACAAACTTGTCAATTCCATTGTTCATTATATGCTGTCAAAGGAAGACAAACAAAATAGTAACTTGGAACAAGAGTGAGCAATAGAAGCAAGTAGTATCATAGCACTGGTATTGAGCGTTCATAAAAAAAAAAAATCCAATAACAAAGTCAACATTCTATTGTCACGATAGACAGACTATTCATATGTCAGCAAACAGTAAGTAGTTCTTTTTTTTTATTATTTGATATGAAGCAAACAGTAAGTAGTTAGTTGTGGACAATTCCGCTTTAACACAATAACACAAGGAAACATACCAGATCTTTTGTTCATGGATGATCCAAATGCTGGACCAACAGCACTTGATGGTCTTCCAATCTTTCTCCATCTTATAAAAATGGAGAATGCCCCTATGAGAACCAGCAAGACCACAAACGCTGACAAAGAAATGATGGCAATGGTTCTTACATTCATCCTTTGATTCTTGTTCTCAAAATTTGCAGTAATGGGGAGATCTCCACCATTTCCAGTCGGACCACTTCCATTGTAATTTGGATATGCTTGGGATGAAGGAATCCCTGAAACAAACTTACAAGTCATAAATGGAACTGTGATGCCTTATGCCATAGAAGTGAAGATTTGAAGAAATTAGATTATTACCTGGATAACTGATAGATATCACCTCATAAACACCAAAAAGTGTCGCATTTAGAAGAACTTTCTTATGCCAAAATCTATCGGCTGTCAGTACAGCAGTAGTATTATCAAACTTTTCTCCTAGTGGAACCAAGTTGATATCTACCACAGTTTTGCCTTGGTCCTGACTATCTGCAGTGGCACCCATAATTTTCACTTGACTTTGCTCCAAATATGTGCCCACAGCAACCTCAATTTCGAGCTCGTTCATTACAGGGAAAATAGCATAAGGAGCCACATTTAGAAGAAGCCTGACTTTCATGGGGAAAACGCAACCACAGGGTGATCCAAAGGTGGTTGCAGTAAGTGGATCAACACAAATTTGATCACAACCTGCAGCAGATTAGTTTATCAGCATCATAGAGTCAAAAGCAACTGACAAACAAATAAAATCAAAATGACACTGAAATATTACTTTGTTCTTCTGAAGGGGAAGGAGCAACCACAGCAGGTTTAGTGTGGCGATGATGATGATGACCTCGATGCCTTCTTGAAGGAGTGTTGCTAGGACTAGAGGCATAGGCTGAAATGGGAAGAGATGATGCCAGTAAATCACTTTAACCACATAAAGCTAAAGTCAATGAGATGCAGACTGTAATTTGTAAGCAGTACCTTGAGGAGCTGGAGATGGAGCAGGTGAATATGATGGGGCCAAAGACGGCTTTCCATGGTGCAATTGAGGACCCCCGGTTCGTGCAAATGATACACTCATAGCAAATGACCTCACTACAAGAAGAAAGTAGCTCATATGTCATCCACAATCAATAACGATGCACCTGCTATCAACTAAAGTTCCTGATTAATCTATATAAATTGGAAGCTTACCATGCTCGGCAAAAAGTTCCTTCACCGATAACAGCTTATGTGGTTGCAAAGAAGGAGACAAGTATACATGAAGCAATGGATGTCCTGAAAGTGAACAAAATAAATATGTAAGCTTTCTTAAGACAAAAAAAGTTAAAAGGCTTATTGCTATAAATTACACAGGAGTTCTACATGAAAACAACACAAAATAATTCTCAAATGTGCCAGTTCATATCCATATTTAAGCAAATGCATACATGCATAAAAACTGATGCAGGGGAATAAGTCCCTTTTGGTTAAGTCCTATAAATTCATTCTAAGGAACCGTTTGAAAGCAAGGCCGTTGTTTGACCTCTGCTGCCTTCCTACGAAAAGAAAAGGGAAGATAAACATTTCTTTCGGTCAATGCGGATGGTTTTGGAGTGTCAATCATTTTCTGCATATTGAGCAATATCTCTAAAATAAAAATCTCTCGTACCACTCATTGTTTCGAACACTAAATGGAATTAAGGAAACCCGGCATCTCCACCTACGAGTTTGACCAATGAAGAAGGAAACAGTTAGACCTACCAAGCTTAATTAACAAAAAAAATTGGCAAAAATGGAAAGACAGTGAGGCCTTGAGAAACAACGATCCCCAATGCCAGGACACCCTACATGGAAATAACTAAAATCTAAATCCACTATCCAAATATATATATATATTCCCATCTATTTTTTATTGCTCAAAGTCAATGTTTTCCAAACATGGTAAAAGGAAACACCTCCTATATATCGCTCTCTTCTAGCACTATTTGTAAAACAGCACCCACTGCGCTTATTTGCTAAAGTCCAAATGTGTTCTTCACAAATTTCGCATACTTCAAGCTTAAACCAATTATTTGGTCGGGTTTCAAGCAAACACTGGAAACTAAGCTGAACTTGGGAGAAGTTAATCGCATCCATGTGCACACCCCAACTCAATTAAGCTTAATCAAAACAACCAACTAACTCCACCCTCACATTGACCTTAAAGCATCATAAACTGAGATTAATAAGAAGAAATAGCGCAGAATCTACCTAAACAAGTAAAAACAGAGCTAAAGGAGCAGCAAATAGTAACAAGCAGCAAGGTCGTCAAGTTTCGCATCTTCTCGGAAGCCAAAAACCACAGTCCAAAACTACCATCGTCAAAACCCTACTCGTCCAGCCTCAACAACCTCCCCGGAGATCCCACGGAGCTCCGGCGCCGCCGACAAAGCTCTACATCGCATGCTCCCTTCCTCACTCCACACACACAACCGCATAGCCAGAGCAAGTCCCCCGACGGCGCGTCGTTCGATCAGATCAAAACAGTTGAGCAGTAAAACCCTAAGAGAGAGAAGGGAGAGTAGATATCAGAGAGAGAGAGAGAGAGAGTGTGTGTGCGCGTGCCGGCGTGGGGTTACAGATCCATAAAATGCGGTGAAGATCTAGTGACGGCAGAGGCGCGCGGCCGTCGAGTGAGTGTAGGTTAAGAAGAAATGTAGTGTAGGTTAAGACAGGGCAGAGAGAGAGAGAGAGAGAGAGAGATTTTTGGTGGTTTTTGGGGGAGGGATTGTGTGAGAAATGGGGGAGACAAGTTAGTGTGTGTTAAGAAGAGTTTGTTGAAGCAGAAAGAGAGAGAGAGAGAGAGAGAACTGAGAAGAGAGGAAGGTGGGGAGGTCTTTATTGCGAGGGGCAGCAGTAGTGGTGTGGTATGAGTAGTAGAGTAGGGACTGACTGGCCGACTAGTAAGTGCGAGTGACTGACTCACTACTCTCTCTGTGTGTTTATACTTTAATCCACATTTAGCATTATTTAAATGAGTTTATTGACTCTCATTAACCATTCCCCTTTTTCCTTAATGGTTGTTTCAAAGGATAAAAGCCTCGAGATCAGTTTTATATTTCGGGCACACCCCTACAAAAAAAGAAAAAAAAAAGTGTCATTTCTAGGACTAGAAATTTCTGAATTGGAAATTAGGAGACTAATTCAAATTATTTTATCCCAAGGGTGGCAATTATGGTGGATAAATCTTGTAATAGAAATTTTCTACAAATACAAAAAATTTAACTTGAAATTTGCTTAAGTGGGGCTAGATGACTTACGAGTTGAATCAACTTATGTTAATAAAAATCATCTTAATTAACTGTATGAACATTTGAATTTTAATATTTTATCATCAAATCTTTTGTAAGGAATGAGTATATCTAAATCAATTTTATGAATATTTCGATATTAAGACTAAATATTTCCGTTTGCACCAACATGCGTTTGCCAACAAGATTTGCAGATTTCGTTTTAATACTTAATGAACTAGAAGAGTGTGTTTTTGCTCCAAGTAGTGACATTGACTGTGACTGTGATTGTGACTGTGTGAGAGATGTGCAGAATTCAAAAATGAAAAATAGGGAGGGTAATGTCATTTTGTTTAGTAGAAGACAAAAGAACGAGACGGGCTAATTTGACGTAAGGTGCGGCTTTGTCAATGTAATAGTCTGATTACACGCAACGCAATCTGCTGGTCTAGGACAACACCTGAGGCGAGGCTAAAAATAAAAATCAGGATAATTTTGTTTTGGGCAAAATGATGACGGGTGGTTTTTCTTACAACGCGTGGAGTGGGAGCGTGGATCGGACGTGGTACTTAAACGACAAATTCGCGGGCGTTAAGTGTTGTCGTTATTGCAAAACCGTTTTTCTGTTTTATGGATAAACAGCCAACCGCGACGCGAGTGTGGAATTGTAAAAGGCGGGGGATCCTTTTTTTTTTTGGCTTTTTCGCGTGCGCGCGAGTGGTGAAAATGGGCCACCCTCCCCACCGACTTTTGTGGCTCTCCGGACTCTGCCCGCTCTACAATATTGGATGGCCATGGCCCATGGGTCATGGATGAACTGCTTTTCTGGTTGTCCCCTCCCCTCACACGGCAAAATCATCAACATTGGCTCTCCAATCGGCTGTTAATTCTTTATTGTTGCTTTTAAAACTTAATTGTAGTATCATTTTGCGGTTATATGTAATTTTAGTGTAAGAAGTATTAAACAATCTAGTTGATGCTTATGACGTCTTTTCGGTTCAAGATTCAAAAAGCAGCATACCATCTATATTTTTTTGGGTAGAAATACCGAATTTATTACCAAAAAAAACTCACGTTACAGCAAGGCCTGGCATGAGAGCATCCTCATGCAACAAACGTAAACAGGCCGAAGGAGGCCATAACAGAAACTCAAAATCACTATGAAAAGAAAGAGTAGACTTAGCTAAGCAATTTGTCACCAGATTACACTCCCTATAAGCAAACTGGACGGCACATGAAGGAAAGGACAAGAACACAGAACGAACACAATACAAAAGCACTAGAGAGTCCAGCCTGCTAGAAGTATCGCCGTTGAGAACATCCACCCAGTCCTTATGATCAGATTCTAATATAATACTAGAAGTACCAATATCGGCACCCAGAAGGAGTCCACCAGAAGTAGCCCACAACTCTGCAAGAACAATGTTACACGGAGGCAATCGGTGTTTAAAGCCCCACACCCATCGCCCAGCTGCATCCCGTGCAACGCCACCAGAAGCACTAGACAACAAAGACTCTGAAACAGCTGCATCCATATTAATTTTAATAGTGCCCAACGGAGGGGCCTTCCAACTCACACCAGAATTAGATAAAACCATCTGATTCCCCGGCGAACGCCGTGGAAAATCATGCAAGAGGTAACTTCTAACATACTGAAGAATATAAGCAGCCATTTGTGCAGATGGTTTAGGGAGACCACCAAACACACCCTCATTCCGCCATTTCCACAATAGCCAGACAGCCATCCCAAAGAAAATAGCAGGAGGCAAACCGTTCTGAAAGGAAAACTTCCCAAGCAAACCAGACACTAGCTAATCCTGCAAGCTCAAATTAAAAGACTGTAACAGACTCCTGGGAGAGAGTAGTCCTTTCCAAATCTCCACAACATGCAAACAATCACGAACTGCATGAACAACCAACTCAACAGTATCCAAACAACGAGAACAGAGAGGTGAATCGACGACGTTGGCACTGACTATTAGTCAGAATCGCACCATGACCAAGCTGCCAAAGAAATGTCCTGGCTCTTGGCAACCCATCCCACCTCCAAATATCTCTCCACAATCCACGCGCACCAGACTCCACAACAAGTGGGGAAAGAGCTTCATATGCCGATCGCACTGTACACTCCCCGGAGGCAGTCTCCTCCTAAAAAAACAGAGTCCTCCGTATGAAGTTGCAACAAAAGAGTGAAACCCTGAAAGTGAGGGATTAGATTCTGTGGCAACATCTATATAAATACATTAAAGCAGAGACCTAAATCTGCTGCTGACACGTGTCTTTCTCGTCACAAAATGTAACAGACCTCCATGTGCTGACATGGCAATCTCAAAGTCCTCTCCTGAATTTGGATTCCCATTTTCTTTTTGTAATTTTTGTAATTTGGAATTTCAGGTATTAGGTAATCTGGAATTTCGATAACGTTACAAGGTGAAATCCAGGTGCATGTAAGATAATTAAATGCCATATTCCGAACAAGGAACCCCCTTCAACTTCCTCGATTAGGTTCTAATGGATGCCTATCTTTATGAACGTGAAATTGTCCAGCTATTTACTGGCCGAATTGGAAGAGCCGCATCCTTGGTGTTCGAAGCTATTCATTAGCAATATATAATGATTGGTAGTTCTTTACTCCATTTCTGTTCCAGAAATAAGCATTAGCATTTAGGGAAACGGTGAGGAACCCGATCATTAGGGCCTGAAATTAGCAAGCAGTTCCGGCAGGTCGTGTTCTTAATTGATATTGATCTGTTTTGATATGCTTTTTGGTGCTTTCGGTTGCAGGTTTGTTGTTGCTGCTGCCTTCCTGGACATCGAGTAAGGGACTGTTAAACATCCTAACTTTTACGTAGGGAACAAACACCAAGCAGTTTTAAACAGGGTATGTTTGTAGATGTGTCATTATACTGACCAGATTTGGTATGTGTTTCTGTGCTTTTGTTGCAAATTTGTTGTCGCTGCTGCCCCCTTCAAATCGAGAATGGAACAGTTAAGCATCTTGACTATTACGTAGACAATAGCATGTGTGGCGTTGTAATTATACCGACCTGTTTTGGTATGTTCTTTTGTGCTTTTTGCTGCAGGTCTGTTGTTGTTGCTGCCCAGTTGGAACTACCAGTTAAGAACGAATCTAGGTTTGATGCCAACCTGTTGATCCCAGCATATTTTTATGAAGTGAAGCTGTATTTTCATGTGTAGGATGCTATTGTTTTGCAGTCTTGATGGCCATCAGTATGCTTAGTGAGCTGTCACTAGTGAAGGATTCCTGGAAAATAGAAGTTAGAGTGATTAGAATATGGGAATCATTGAATACAAAAGTTGACGAACAAGTGATCACTTTAAATGCAACTATAGTGGATGAGCAGGTGAGAAACCTTTGTTGTTGGTACATGTCTTCCCTTAATTATAAGTGTTGTCTTCCCTATATGATAGTTATGATCTGGACCAGGGGACTATGATGCACGCAATTGTCCGCAAGTTGCAGGTGGAACATTTTCGTCCCAAAATGCAAGAAGGCCTGACTTATCGGATCAGTAATTTTCATGTCCTCATGGATACCAGCCAGTACAGACCTGTTACAGCAGAAATGAAGCTCCAAATTTTTGCTTTTACAAAAGTTGAAAGAATCGAATGTGACACTCAAAAGATACCGCTGTACATGTTCAGCTTGTTGATGCAGACACCCTCTTCGACAGATGTAACAAGAGCACTTATTTATCTGGTAATATCAAATTGTAATAAGACAATTTGTTCCAGTTTTGACATTGAGTTAATAAATGTGTGAATTGATGACCTGTTGTTTGCTAAATATAGATATCATAACTGTTGGCCTATTTTTTGTTAAATGTAACAAGACAATCTATTCCATAATCTATATTGAGTTAATAAATGTGTGAACTGTTGTCCTGTTGTTTGCTATATGTAGATATCATAGGATATTGAATTCATTTGGTCATGTTGAGCCTATAGAGACCAGCGGTGGGAAAACACATAAGCGGAGCATTGTGGTAACACTATTAAAGTACGTGGGTAGGCATTGTAATGACTCTAACAAATGTCGTGCAGCCTATGTATTGTGTTAGTTTAGTCGGTTTACAATTTTTGTGTTCTGTAGGGGTCAGAAGTTTGAAGTCACTTTGTGGGGCAAACAGGCTGAAATGATCAATGATGCCTCCCTGCAAGCTACAAACAAACCTGTTGTGGTCGTATTGACATCATTACTCAGCAAGATGTACTTAAGTAAGTGTTATAGAATGTTAATGACAGAAAAGAATGGAGTTTGTCTATACTGATTTAATGCGCCACGGTTACGCAGCGCAAACACTTTGTCTTCCACCCATGCTACCAAATTGTATTTCAACCCTGACATACCAGAGGTGACCAAGTTGTTGGAAAGGTAAATTCTGTTTATATAATTAAAACCTCTGTTGTGTTATATCGCTACATAGTCTTCTTCCTCCATTTTCATTCATCATAATGGAGTCTGAACAGTAAAAGGAGAAGACAATAGTGACCACTGAAGAAGTCATCAATTGTCTCGGTGCCCATAAACTCCTCCATAACCAGGTGGGTGTGAGGGTCAATTCCACCTACGCACATTACAGAGGAAAAGATTTGATGCCAAAATTGGATCTACATAACAGCCTAAAGACATTGAAATGATTTGAACATAGATTGGGAAACCATTTTAGCTAAAGACATCTACAAACTTTAAGAGCAAAGCAACTGCTGGTTACGAGCAAAGACATCACATGTCATAAACAGTTTATGATTGACATAGTTTGAAGTGTTTTACACTAGATCATGTTTCACGCTCTGCAAAACTTCTTTAGGTGCCATTGGCCAGAACAGTGAAAAAGGAAGAGTGTAATTGCCTTTTCTAGCGCAGAAATCCTAAAAGGCACCCAACGTATTAGTTATATATGATGAAAAATGCATAGACTGGGGACAATAACATCATCGAAAAAAGTGAATGAAATCAAAGGGCAATGGATGCCTATCCAAAAATATTACAGAAATGAAAGATAAATATACGGCAAAGGATGCATAGATGTCTTTAATATTCCACTTTCCAGGTTAAATGCATTCAAGAAAGCAAAAGATGTAATCAGATCCCATCATAAAGAGATTGAACGAGAGAAGAAATCTCAAAGAGAAGAGATTCCAGAGTTAGAAAGGTTGGAAACACAACAAATACCACAACTTGATAAACCACTGACCTGACATGACAAACTTCCAGTGGCATCAAAAACATAAACATCATCCCCAACCTGCCATTTACAACCAAAACCAACCATTAAAATGCAAAACAACGTGAAGAAAAAAGAACAACAAGGATAAATATGCAAGGAGAACAAACTTTTTGCAACTATAAAAATACAAAATTTATCATACCTTGAGATTAGGCTTCACAGCAACAATGATCTCATCCTCCACATAAACATCCGCAACCTCTTGGGAGTGAGCATTTACGACAGTTCCTCCTTTAATCAAGAGTTTAGATGATGAAGAAGATGATGAGACATCGCATTCAGTTTCACCATAGCCCACCCCGACTTCGCAGAACTACAACAAAACACACAACCCAAGTTAGTGATTCCCTTATTTTCTCTTTTCATACACTCGCCACCCGAATAGGTGGTGTGCAAAAGAAAGAATATGGCAACATTAGCAGCCAATCCATGGAAGAGAACATAAATAATGACGTCAAAATACGCTTGAAAATTTTCCTTCTGTTGGTTGAGTTGTTGTAGTTAGTTACAAGTTATTATGGGAGAATGTTGAAGCATGATTACTTGCTACAAAAAATCTTGATATTTTGTAGTAATCTAGAATGGTCTAATCAAAGACCAAAATATCATGATACTTTATATAATTATCTAGAATAATTTAAGAATTTTTTTTTTGATACTAATAATCTAAGAAAATTTCTAGATATTAATAATAGTTATCTAGAAAAATCTATGAAAATATCTAGATATTAATATGTAAAGTTGTGGTTGTGTTAGAAAAAGACAAAATACTAAGTTAGTGATGCACTTGTATAAATATGTCATGTAATGCAAAATTGAGTGTGTGCTTTCCTAAATAACCATAGCGTGCCCTCTCGCTATTTCCTTTGTTTCTCCTCTGTTTCTTACAAAACTAAATACACAAACTTTCTTTGCAAGTCCTTATTCTTTTCTTTCTTTGCATAACTAAATACTCACACAAACCTTTCTCAAATACACCCTTCTTATAATTTTTTTCCTTCAGAGAAGATCAAAAGAGTAGCAGTATCTACCTCAACCTGGTTTGGTGATTGCGACTTTGAAGGCAACGCAAAGATCAGAACTGAGGATGATAAGGATAACAATAATATATAGAATATTGGCCTGGGTGTCATAGCTCTAAACCTCTGCTTCCTCCTGTTACACAAAGAGTGGCTTTGGTCGTTATGCAGACCTTCCCATTTGACTTTATCAATTTATCTTAGTACTTTAGTTACTACTGCTTTTTTTTTCACTCGAGAAGAAGTAAAAAAAAATAAAGTTTTATCTCAGTACGGGACGACATCAGCACTCATGTTGCTTGTTTAACGAGTTCTCCTTGGGAAAATAAAATAAAATTGAAGATTATTTTATGAGATTGGATTGGATTGGATATTGCACTTGCAGATCCATCCGACAATGGGTCTGGCCAGGCATCTTGGCTGGCCTCGACAGTTTTTTAATTACAACTGGTATAAAATAAAATACATGATTTTTAAAAAATTTACAGGATTTTTTTAAAAAAATCTATTTAATAGTGACATTTTTCCATTTTGGTTGATAATATGGTGTTTCTAATGTCATGGTCTTAAATAAGTGATAATTTAAAATCGTAATACAATAGATACTCACTTGTGCAAAGGAAATAAAGAGAGAATAAGAGATTGAATGACTTTTTTTGCATTATAAAAATATATTTCTTAAATTAGTGATAAAAACAAAAAAATGCAATTAAATAAATAAAGAAAATAGTAATACACACTTATGCAATAGGAGAGACTGAATGACTCCTCCTATACAAATACAAAAAATATTAATTAGTTTTAATTAGTTACAAAAGAATATAAAATGCAAAATTGATTATGAAAATATAATACTTACATGTGCAAGTGCAATTGCAGTAGTAAACAGAGAAAATAGTAAGAGTTATCAAAATATAATACTCACATGTGCAACAGACTTAATTGCTGAAAAACTATATCAATAAGAGTTTGATTACATTTAAATATAGAGAAGTAAAAAAATTAATTTAATCACATAAAAGCTCCACTTAATTGTCATAATTTTTCAAAAGCTTTAAAATTTAAATAAGATAGATGTAAATTTTATGACTTTTAAAAGAAGCGATAATTAGTAGTAATAAAAAGTAAATAAAATTATAATATATAAACAATAAATAATTTAAGTATGAAGCTACACGACTCCCTCACATTGTCTTCAACTGCCACATGGCATCTCTATAATCAATTTGTAAAAATATCTCTCCTATGTATATAGATGTAAAACTCAAAATGATACTAATGTGATGGGGCTGCAAAAAAAGATAACTATATAAAAAGAGATACAAAGTTCTTTTTCTTTGCTTGTTAGCGATTAAATAACTAAAATGAAATGCCTCGACCCGTATTTACCAGACTCAGTAAACACGTGCCGGAACTGTACAAACAGTAAATACAACACGAAACTCGGCCTAATGGCCCAAAAATAATATCAATCACCCGACCGGAGGTACCTCAACAATAATAGCACAGCGGAAGCATTTATAAACTCAAAGACATCATATGCAAAGCCCGATGCAAACTAATGGATCCGAGACCTGTCCCAGGGTACACTACAGCTGGCCATGTACGTTCCTGTACTCAGCACAAAACAAACTACGTGACCGAGTCATGCAGGCGAGGGGTGAGTCCTGTAACAACCCGGGTAAAAATTTGGATTTTTACTGGGACTGTAAAAGTCTTTTTATAGTGATTTACCGAATGAATTAATCTTGGGTAATTAATTCAAGGTAAATCGGGCGTCGTTTTTCGTAACCGAGGCTTTTCCAGCGCTCGAGATTTTTCCGTGGATTTTTCGGGCCTAAGTCGGTATTTTTCGGGTCCCGAAATCCTCAAAAAAATCACACCGGAAAATAACTAAGGGGGTATTAGTTATCTTCTGGACCGGTTTGGACACGCCTGCATTATTGAGGCAATAATGCAAGCGGTCCTGTGAAGCTCGTGAACGTCTCCTACTTTGCCCGTGTATCCCTCGCTATTCTGCCTTCTCATACACCATCAATTCACCTTCATCTCCTCACCTGTAAAATCACACAACATCAAACACAAAACCAGTAACAGCCCGGGTAAAATTTTTGATTTTTACCGGGACTGTAAAAGTCTTTTTATCGTGATTTACTGTTGAATTAATCTTGGGTAATTAATTCAAGGTAAATCGGGAGTCGTTTTTCGAAACCGAGGGTTTCCCCGCACTCGTTATTTTTCCGTGGATTTTTCGGAACTAAGTTGGTATTTTTCGGGTTTCGGAATTTCTCGAAAAATCACACCGGAAAATAACTAAGGGGGTACCGATTATTTTCTGGTCTGGATCGGACCCGCCTGCATTATTGTTAATCACATGATTAACAGTTTACTACCGGTTATAAAAAGAAGAAATCTGGAGAAGGAGAGGAAGAGAGGAAGAGAAGAGAAGAAAAAGAAAAAGAAAGAGAGAAAAAAAGAGAGAAAAAGAAAAAGAGAGAAGGAAAAAAAGGAAAAAGAAAAAGAAAAAGAAAAGAAGAGAAATAAGAAAAAAAGAAAGAAAAGAAAAAAAAGGGGAAAAATCAGGAAAACAAAAAAAGAAGAGAGGAAAAAGAAAGAGGAAAAAAATAAATACAAGAAAAGAAATTCGGAAAAAGGAAAAAAAAAAAGAAGAAGGAAAAAAAAGAAAGAAAATAGAAAGAAAGAAAAAGAAAAGGAAATAAAGAAATTCAGAGAAAAAAAGGAAATCCGGTGAACTGTTCATCGTCACCTCCTCTCGCCACTGTTCACCCCGTGGCGTTCGGCGCCGCCTCGCACTGCACCACCACCGCCGTCAGAGTCGCCGGGCCATGGCGACCTCGAAGCCGTCGCCTCCTCCCGTTCCCGCCGCCTGACGCGCGCCGTAGAGCAGTTGACCCGCCGCGCGACCCATGGATCCGCTTCTCCTCCGCCTCCTGCTTAGCTGCCACGACGCCGCGCCCAGCCACCACCACCGTTGGAGTCGCCCTTGCCTCGCGTCGCCTGCCTCGCTGCTGCTTCCTCGTCGCCTCGCCTCACCATCCCGTGCCGCGCCGCCGTCGATTCCAAGGTGAGCAGCCCGGGTTGGTGACGACCCGAACTCATGACGGGCTGACCCGTGTTATCCGGGTTGCGAGCTGGGCTTGAGGTTTAGTTGGGTTGATGTTGGTTAGGGTTGTTTAGGAATGGGCTGTTGGGCTTGTTGGGCGCGCTGCATGGGCTTTCTGGGCTCAGTGCAGTGGGCTAAACAGTACCAATCAGGCCCAGTCCGTTAATAAAAAACAATTTATATATATATATATATCTATTTATTAATAATCTGATATATAATTTTGGAAAAAAAATTATATATTTATTTTGAGAAAATTATGGACAATTTAATTCTGGTATTTTCAAGAAAATATAAATATATTTACTTTGATAAATAATTAAGTTTTACTTAGGAAAAACTATTATTAATTGGAAAAATATATATATGTACCTTGAAATAATTTCTGGAAAATTATATATGTATTATTTTCTCTGGAAAATTATGGTTGAAGAATAAATATATACGTGTACTTGGAAAATTAAAGGTAATTATATTTTGTGTTGGAAAATATTATTATATATTGAGAAAAAGATAAATACTATATAAATATTTTCTGAAAATTATAAATACGTTATTATTTTTTCTGGAAAATTATGGAGATTATAATTTTGGAAAAATTATAATTATTTTATGAAAATATTTTGAAAAGAGTTTTAATTCAAGTACGGTACCGAAATTATATTCGGATATACGTACGGTAAATATTTTCGGTAAAGGGAAATAAATAAAAGATGTGTAACCGGGATGGGTAATTTCGCAGTTTGGGCATCATAGTACACCGATTATGTGCATTTATATGTATATTTTGTTTTGTGGTATAGGTTTGGATATCGGGCTGTTTCCCGAGGAGCCGGCGTCGGACCGGTCATTGTCTCCGGAGTTGAGTAATCGGCCAAGGTGAGGATGGATTTCCTTCAATATGTGCCTGTATTACTCGGTTATTGTGCCTGATGTTTATTACATTGTTGTTGGATGCATTTGTTGTGATTGTGGTCGGGATGTTTATCCCATGTTGGTTTTAATGGGATGTTTATCCCATGTTGGTTTTATTAGAATGTTTATCCCCGTGTTGATTTTCTGTGTCATTTGGATTAAGTATAAAGGGTTAAATAATAAATTGTGACAAGGATGTCGATCCTTGGTATTTTGGATGGGATGTCTATCCCGGTAATTTGGTTAGGGATGTTGATCCCTGTGATTTGATTTTAAATGATGATAATATAATTGTCACGTGGTAAGTAGAGGTACGACCGGATGGTTTGAGACTGTTTGTGGTGCCATGATCTGGGTTACTTGTGATGGGCATGTTGATGCCGGTTTGATTGGGATGTTGATCCCTGAGTTTGTTATTGGGATGTTGATCCCGGGTTCTTTTTGATCTGGCACCAGGAGCAGGTTGATAACCTGGTACGACCCTAGCTTATCCGTGACGGGGCCCGGAAAAGATAAAATTGGGAATTGGATTTTGTTTGAGTCTTTTTGGTCTTGGACCGATTTTGGGTCGGGTCTTTTGGTTTGGCTGACTTGAGTAATTTTTAGTGTTCATATTGATGGTTTTTCCTTCGTCGGTGAGCACTTCAGACTCACCCCTCACCCGCGGGCTTTCATCCCGTAGGATGAGTTACTTTTGGTACAGGTTTGGTGCATTCCAGACAGGCTGCAGCGTTATCCCTTGGACAGGGCTCGGATCCATAGTTTGCATCAGTGTCGCATACAGTGTTTATGTGAGTTGTTAAGTCTTCCCCTGTGCATTGTTTTTACAATTATTGGGCCATTGGGCCGGTTGAGTTTTTATTGTTGTTTTTATATTGGGCCGTTGAGCCCGGATATTTATTGTATACATTGTATGCTAGGCTTTGTTGGGTTGGGTTGTCACAGTTCCGGCACGTGTTTACTGTGTACGGTAAATACGGGTCGGGGCGTTTCAAAACCCAGTAACCACCGCCCAGTATCCTTTCCTTCTTGTTCAGTCAGCCACCCTCCTTCATACACTGCAAAATTAGTTTTTTAAAAAAAAGAGCAACACACACACCCGTTACCCCTCCTTCCTTTTCCTCTTCTTTTCTTTTCTTTTTCTTTTCTTTTTTTTTCTTTTCCTCTCTTCTTCTTCTCGCGAACCACACAACCCGAGACCACCCGACGCCACCACTACCTCAGACCACCGCCTTCGTCTCACGGCCGCTGCAATCAGACGAAGCCACCGCCGCCACCCGACGAACTCGACACCCCCGCCGTCGCCGTGTCCTCTTTAGCGGATCGCCGTCCCTACGAGCAGCAGCCATCTGCAGTTGTACTGACGGTCGCCACCACGTCTTCCACCGCGTCGCTCGTCGCATCGCACCGCCAACAACCGCAGCGTCCACCGTTCCTTTCTCGTCGCTCCTCGCTGTGGACGCTGCAGAACGAAGCCGCAACAGGTCCGGTTGCGTCGTCGTCGACTCACGTGACCGCTGCTGCCAAGTGAAGCCGCCATCCTCGCATCGGACCCGCGTCTGCAGCCTCCTTGCTCGCGTCGTCGTCCGCTGGTATCGCGCCTTGCAGAGCTCACCGCCACCCAGCCGTCCCGCCTAGGTGAGCAGCTGTGCCCGAGGTTGAAGACGACCAAGGGCGGGCCGTGGCTGCTGGATCCAGGATGATGGGCCTGGTCCTGGGCCTGTTGTCCTGGAACATTGGGCCGGACCTTCTTGGGTTGGGTTAAACCTGTTAGAACTCATGCTTCATTGTCTCATTTCAGGGTTTTGATAATGACAAACCAACCATAGCTCAATTGATGACAACCTTTGAAGCAAAAAGAAACCAATCAAAGAAGCAATAGTCTAAAGTGAAAGGAGTACAAGGATTGAAGCAACAAGGATGAAGAAATATAGGAATTATCTATAGGAACTTCTTGTAAATGGTAACTCAAATCTTCCAAGTTATTAGCTCAAACCAAAAATCGTTTTTCCTTCATGCATTCATTAATCATATATGTCATAAAATTGTTCCTTGAGCCCTAAACATCGATGTTCTATGGTCAACATCGATGTTATTGCATTTGAATACATCATAACTTTTGCCGTGGCTCAAGAACATCGATGTTGTGTTCAAAACATCGATGTTCTATCAAGCAACATCGATGTTGTGTCCAAAACATCGATGTTCTATGTTTTCAAGTCTTCTCAAAATTTGGCAGAAGTGCCAAAACATCGATGTTGGCTTTTAAACATCGATGTTGTGTTTTTTCAAGTATTTTCAAAATTTGGCAGAAGTGCGAAAACATCGATGTTGGTTTCTCAACATCGATGTTGTGACAATTGTTTTCAAACATAATTTTTGCGAAGCGCCAAAACATCGATGTTGGGTCAGCAAACATCGATGGTGGGACTTAAAACATCGATGTTGAGAAAACAAACATCGATGTTGTACTAGTCGTTGGCTCAATTATTCAAATCCAACGGCTAAACATCGATGTTGTGATAACCAACATCGATGTTGTGCCGTTAGAATCAAACATCTTTTTCAGCAAACATGCTATCTTTGTATAAAGGTGTTCAGATTTGTCCCCAACGATTATATGCACTTTTGAGGCTATAAATAGAGGCTTTAAACCTCTCTTTCATTTTGATCAACTCTCTACAATTTCAAGCATTCATTGTTATACATACGTATCATTTTTTTTATGAGCCAATATCTTTGAGAATTGAGAGTTGCCTTATAAAGCTTATTTTGTACTCATACCTACTCTTAAAGAGAGTCTTGTTTTAAGTGATATTTGTATTAACATACACCTTAAGGGAGGATTGTTCCCTTGTAGTAAATTCATAGGAAGAGGGTCTTCTTTCTGTGGGAAAAGTCTTGAAGTGTGGAATTTTCAAGCAGGAGCTGTAAACGGTTTGTTAAGCACCCAGAAGCTTAACGGTGACAGTGGAATCTTCGAGAGAGTCTCTCGGAGGACTGGATTAGCCACACGGGTTGTGTGTGTGTGAACCAGTATAAATCGGTTTGCCTTTCTCACTCTTTTTAATTCCGCAATTATTATTGTTTTAAGTTTTTAATTAGTTCTTAATAGCTAATTCACCCCCCCTCTTAGCTTGTTTGGGCTTACAATTGGTAGCGGAGCAAGGTCTCTTTGTTTAGGATTAATCTCCTTGAGTAAAGATCATGGATTTTGAGGGGTATAATATCCACAAAGCTCCTTTCTTTGATGGTATAAACTTTAACTATTGGAAAGTTAGAATGCAAATGTTTCTAGAAGGTCAAGGTTTAGAAATTTGGGAGATTGTTGAGAGTGGTTGGAGTAGGTCACCTAAGCCTTTGAGTGATTGGAGTGAAAATGAGAAGAAGAAAGGCACTCTAGACGCCACAGCTAGAAACTCTTTGCTATGTGCCTTAAGTAAAGAAGAATTTGAGAGAATCAGAATTTGCAAGAGTGCTCATGAAATTTGGACACTCTTATGTACAACTCATGAGGAAACAAACCAAGTAAAAGAATCCAAGACCAATAGGCTTAAGAGAGAATATGAGCTTTTTACAATGAAGCATGAGTTCTAACAATTTCCCCCTTTTTGATAATGACAAACACATAGAAGTATATGCCAAGTTTTATGAATTTATAAGTGAGGTTGATTCCCCCTAACTTGGTGCATATGTTAATTTCATATGTTAATTCCCCTTAAATTGGTGCATATAGTACTAGGTTTTCAACTCTATGCAATAACCTTGTGAGCCTTGGTAAGACCATAAGTGATAAAGAGAAAGTTACTAAAGTATTAAGATCATTGAGTAAGGAGTGAGAATCCAAAGTCACGGCTATTGAAGAGGCAAAAGATCTTAATGTCCTATCCTACAATGAGCTAATAGGTTCTTTAATAGCTTATGGAATGAAGTTTGAAGGCAAAGTAGAACAGAAGAAAGATTTTGCCTTGAAGATTCAGGATTCCAAAAAGGATGCAAGTGACAGAGATGATGATATGGCTCTAGTCACAAGGAAGTTCATGAAGTTCCTCAAGAAGAAGAGATTGCAAAAAGGGAGGAATATGAAGAGCACCTCTAAATATGAAGATACAAAGAAAAATCCGATTGTTTGCTAAGATGCAACAAACCCGGTCATATCAAATCGGAGTGCCCGTACAAAAAGAAAGCCAGACTTGATTCTTCAAAGAGCATAAGCAAGAAAATCATGGTGGCATGGGATGAAGATGACACATCATCAAGTGACTCGGATAGTGATGAAGATGCACATATATGTTTCATGGCTCTTGAAGATGATGAGGTAAATGATTCTTCCAATGACTTTACATTTGAAGAATTACATGAGGCGTTCATTAATTTGCATGAAGAACTTGAGAAGTCCCTGAAAATGAATCAAACTTATAAAAAGCAACTCATGACTCTTGAAGAAGAAAAGCATGCTCATAATGTGTCTTACAATGAACTTAATGAGAAAATATCTTCTAATGTATGTGCTTGTGTTGTATTGGGAAAAAAAAATGAGTCTCTTAAGTCTGAAGTTGATGATTTAGAGAAAACCTTAGAGAAATTTACAAAGGGTAGAGATAGTCTTAATCTTCTTTTAGGACAACAGAGAAATCCAACACAAAAAGAAGGATTAGGTGCATCCAATGTGTCATATAAGGTCAAACCTATTATGCAAAATGCTAAGACACATGAACATGGTGCCTCATCTTCAACTCATCATGCTAGATCACATGTTCATAATACAAAATCATCTATTCATCATAGAAGGTCAAATGCTCAAAAAGCAAGACCATATGTAAGTAGTAGTAGATCCCATTATGCTAGATTATATGCTAATAATAGAAGACCACATTCCTACAATATTAGATCAAATGCTAATAGTGCAAGATCACATGTATACAATGCTAGAAATGGAGGATCTTATTATACTAAACCAAGTACACATGGTAGAAGATCATATGTTTATAATGCTAGAACACAAACCAATGATGTTACGCTACATGCTAGATCATTTGCGTACAATGCAAAATCTCATGATTACAATTCAAGAGCACAAGCATATAGAGCTAGATCATTTCATAACCATGCTAAGTTATATACCCATGGTGGAAGGCAACAATTATACCATGATAGTGTTCATGATCATTCTTATATTCCTTCTATCATATGCTATCATTGTGGTAAATATGGTCATGGAATTCGTACTTGCATATTCAGGAGTAAGAATTCACAAGTAAAATATGTTTGGGTACCTAAAGGTACTAGAGCTAACATTCAAGGACCCTAGATTGAGTGGGTACCTAAATCTTGTTTATTTTTGTAGGACGACAAAGATGAGTGGGTACTTGATAGTGGATGTTCACGTCATATGACGGGTGATCAATCAAAGTTCTCATCTTTGAAAGGTAAAGGTAAAGGTAAAGTAACCTTTGGTGATAGCTCTAAAGGTAAAATACTTGGTATTGGTGATATTGGTTCTAATCCTACTATTGAGCATGTGCTCCTTGTTGATAACTTAAAGTTCAATCTCTTAAGTATAAGTCAACTATGTGATAAGGGATATAGAGTCACCTTTGAATCTACTAAGTGCATGGTTACTAGATGTTTTGATGATCATTTACTTTTTGTTGGTAAAAGGATCGGAAATCTTTACTCAATCAACCTGAAAGAAGTTGCTAACAATGATGTTAAGTGTTTTAGTGCAAAGATGGAAACACCTATTTTATGGCATAGGAGGCTTGGACACGTCAATTTGGAATTAATTTCAAAACTATCCAAGAAGGACCTTGTTAAGGGTCTACCAAAGCTCAAATTTGAAAAAGATGGAGTATGTAGAGCTTGTCAACTTGGAAAGCAAGTTAAAAGCTCCTTCAAAGCCAAAAATATGGTAACAACTTCTAGACCTCTTGAACTCTTGCATCTTGATCTTTTTGGTCCTATGAGGACAACTAGTCTTGGTGGTATGAATTATGCTTTTGTTATTGTTGATGATTACACTAGATTTTCTTGGGTTATATTTCTTGCTAGTAAAGATCATGCTTTGTATGAGTTTGGATGCCTTGTTAGACGTTTGCAAAATGAAAAAGGTTATAAGATTTCTAAAATTAGAAGTGATCATGGGGGTGAGTTTGATAATCTTTTGTTTGATCATTATTGTGAACAATGTGGCATTGAACATACTTTTTCTACTCCTAGAACACCTCAACAAAATGGGGTTGTTGAGAGAAGAAATCGGACATTGCAAGAAATGGCACGTACTATGTTAAATGAAAATGGTATACCTTCATACTTTTGGGCCGAAGCGGTTAATACCGCATGTTATGTGCTAAATAGAGTCTCCTTAAGGCCTATCCTCAAGAAAACTCCTTATGAACTGTGGTATGATAGAAAACCAAATATTGATTACTTTAAAGTGTTTGGATCCAAATGCTACATTCTCAATACCAAGGACAATCTTGGTAAGTTTGATGCTAAGTCGGATGAAGGTATATTTCTTGGTTACTCTATTACTAGTAAGGCCTATCGTGTGTATAACAAAAGGACTCTTCTTGTTGAAGAATCCATGCATGTTGTATTTGATGAAGTTGATTTAAATGGTGATAGAGACGATGATATAATAGATTTCACACGTAGACCTTCACCAAGCATGAATGTTGACGTTTCAACTAGCCAAACTTCATTGGATCATGGTTCTTCACCAACAAGTACAAGTGAACCCAAAAATGATGATACTTCTTCTTCTCAATCTTCTGATGCACAAGAGAAGGATAAGGGAACAATTGAAGTCAAGCCACCAAGGGGACATTCTCCTAGTGCAATTCTTGGAGATCCCTCAAAAGGGGTAATCACTAGATCATCTTTACATAATTTAAATGGTCATATTGCATTCTTGTCACAAGTTGAGCCTAAAAATGTTAAAGATGCTATTAATGATGAAAGTTGGGTTATTGCTATGCAAGAGGAGTTAAATCAATTTGAGAGAAGTCAAGTTTGGAATCTTGTTCCTAGACCTCATGATCATCCCGTTATTGGTACTAAGTGGGTCTTTAGGAATAAGTTAGATGAAAATGGTATTGTTGTGAGAAACAAAGCTAGACTTGTTGCTCAAGGTTATAATCAAGAAGAAGGCATTGATTTTGATGAAACATTTGCTCCTGTTGCTAGATTAGAATCTATTCGCATGCTTCTTGCATATGCATCTTATAAAGCATTTAAATTGTTTCAAATGGATGTCAAGAGTGCATTCTTAAATGGCTACATCATGGAGGAAGTGTATGTTGAGCAACCCCCTGGTTTTGAAAATCATGAGTTTCCTCATCATGTGTTTAAACTCAAAAAGGCACTCTATGGTTTGAAACAAGCTCCAAGAGCTTGGTATGAAAGGCTAAGTAACTTCCTTGTTTCTAGTGGTTTTACAAGAGGAAAGGTTGATACTACTTTGTTTGTAAAATCTCATGTACATGAATTACTCATTGTTCAAATATATGTGGATGATATTCTTTTTGGTGCTACTAATGAGTTTTTGTGTAAGGAATTTGAAAAATCCATGCAAAGTGAATTTGAGATGAGCTCCATGGGGGAGTTAACTTATTTCCTTGGATTTCAAGTAAAACAACTTGAAGGGGGCATATTTATTAACCAAGCCAAGTATACAAAGGAGTTACTCAAGAGATTTGGGATGGATGGTGCTAAGATTAGCCCAACACCCATGAGCACTACCACTAAGCTTGATAAGGATGAAGAAGGTAAAGATGTGGATATCAAGCTATATAGAGGTATGATCGGAAGTTTGCTTTATCTAACAGCTACTAGACCGGACATCATGTTTGGTGTATGTCTATGTGCACGATTTCAAGCCTGTCCAAAAGAGTCTCATTTACGTGCTATTAAACGCATTTTTAAGTATCTTAAAGGGACTCCTAACCTTGGTCTTTGGTATCCCAAAGTGAGTTCATTTACTCTCACTAGTTATTCCGATGCGGATTTTGCCGGGAGTACCTTAGATAGAAAGAGCACTAGTGGTACATGTCAATTTCTTGGTCAAGCATTAGTCTCATGGTCTAGTAAGAAGCAAAATTCCGTAGCTACTTCCACCACGGAAGCTGAATATATAGCTGCTGGTTCTTGTTGTGCTCAAGTTTTGTGGATGAAACATACACTTGAAGACTATGGTTTGAAATTTGAGTCAATTCCTATTTATTGTGATAGTACTAGTGCCATTAATCTCACCAAGAATCCTATCCAGCATTCACGAACAAAGCATATAGAGATTAGACATCATTTTATTCGCGATCATGTGCAAAAGAAAGATATAACACTTGATTTTGTCAAGACCGATGGGCAACTTGCAGATATCTTCACCAAGCCTTTGAAAGAAGATCAATTCACAAAACTAAGGCTGGATTTGGGCATGTGCAACCCTCCTTGAAGATCTCATATTATGACGGCCGAATAGGCAAAATGATAGGGGGAACAAAGTAGAACTGAAGGCGAATCCAGAATTTTGGCAACATGATCACAACATCGATGTTAAGTATCACAATATCGATGTTCAGGTAAGTTCTCTAAACCAATTAAAATTTACATTGGTACATGCTAAATTAACACAAACACACAGGATTTTATTGATTTCATATTTTACAATCACGCTTACAAACACACACACACACACACACACTTACATTATTTATATTACAATACAATCACACATATTTTCTTTAAACAAACATACATACCCATCATAATCTAGCTCTTAATGATTTGGCACAACAGTTACAGAGAAGCTATTAGGGTCATTAACAATATTAACCCTAACATTATCATTCCATGCAAACCACATTCCACCCGAGTTATTCTGGCCAGGGATTTCAAACCGGTTCACTGATGGAAAACGGAGAGGGATGAAACCGTGGTTTTCGCCAGGTTGCCATAATGTCTCGGTGAGCAGAACCATGTTCGGTTTGTACTGGTTCTTCAGGTCTCTCAACATTCTTGTAAAATCTTGAGAGTGCCTCGTGATTCCCCTGCAATTCCACACGAGCAGGCGAACCTTTGGCCAAGTTGGCGGTAAGCCAGGGACCCGTGAAGCACTCTGAGCAGTCATTGAAAGACGGTAATAGCTCCCTTGTTCTAAGGTTTGATGGGTAGACTCCATTTGAAAACTCTCAAGCCTTTCAGATATGAAGAACATTGTGGCATTGGCGGTACCATAGAAGGATGTTCTAAGTGGGCTTTGACTCTCAAGAAAAATAGTCTCTTCCATGGGTGTGACAAAAAACCTAGAAGAGTAGAGCTCATCAACAAATACTAAGCGAGGAATTCTACCTAGTTCATTAGGCAGATCCTCAGACGACTCACTTACAATACTATAGGCTAATCGGTTTCTCCTGCCTACAGCTGCACCCTCAACAAAAAAGACAGTGGAAGGGGAAGGCATTCTTGGTTTTGTTTTGTTTTTTTTTTTTTGCTAAACTCTCTTGCTGAAATTGGCTTATAATTTTCTGTGTCTAATGAGTTCTATCGTATGCCTGTTTATAGAAACACAACTGAGTTGCTTCTTCTCTCAGAAGGTGACCCCTACCAATTTCTGAAGTATCCAGAGATTGTTCAGGAGATGACCCCTACCTATCTTTGAAGTATCGTAAATAATGTTTAGGAGAAGACCCTTCCAAACTGCTTCAATTTTCAAGAATCTTCTTTTTGAAAAACTTGCCAATTAGTTAAATTATTGCTCAATCAATGTCTGCAACCTTACAAATTTTTCCGATTATCAAAGATTTCCTTTTTGACAATCGTGGTTTTGATTGCATTATTGATTCATCACGGGATTTACTGTCTGATTAGCTGGGCATCAGAGGCAACCAAAGTCCAACTGACAAGACATTTTCTCGAGCCCGGTGTACTTACGACAAGGAGACACCTCCTCATCCTGGCAGGATAGAAATCCAAGAAAATATTTCTTGGGGGCAGAGGCTTTCTTACTACCCTTAAAATTGTCACACATGTTTTTATCTTACTAAAGCTCATGTATTATCTTTGCTAACTCGAGCACCCGAGGCTCTACTAACTCTGTTTTGCAGGTACACCTCATTTCGGATCACAAATAAGGTTGAACAAAAAGGACTTTACTAAGCAAACAGAGCATCATCGATGTTGTCCTTACCAACATCGATGTTGGATGCAATTCACAATTGGCAGAATGTTTAAAACATCGATGTTGCATGTCACAACATCGATGTTCATGTAAGTCTTCAAAATACTCAGTACAACATCGATGTGTATATCACCAACATCGATGTTTGATCTCTTGCACCTAATTTCTTTATATTTTCGATTCCACAAAACATCGATGTTTTAAGGAACCACATCGATGTTTGACCATTTTGATAAAACCATCAAAACGGCAGAATGTAAAAAACATCGATGTTGAGGTATGAAACATCGATGTTTAACCATGAGCTTTTGTTTTTTTCTTTTCGCCGAGAACATAAAAAATCGATGTTCCACTTACAACATCGATGTTGGATCATTTTGGTCACAATCATTTTTGGCCGAACGCAAACAACATCGATGTTTAGGTATATAACATCGATGTTGAACCAATGTGCATGTTTCCCTCCTTCGGCCGAGTGCATAAAACATCGATGTTCCCTTTAAAACGTCGATGTTGGACCGTTGCAGTTTAAAAAATATAGCCGTTGGAGCGGCTCAACATCGATGTTTCAGGGCAAAACATCGATGTTCTGCCGTTGTTTTCCAAAAAAAAAACCGATACTGTTCACAACGGGTTCTTTTTGGCTCCCCTCTATAAATACCCATCTCTACTCTTCTCCTCTTCACCTACCTCTGCTCATAATCGTCACTTATCTTATCTCCACACATATTCATCTCATTTCTCATCTCTACATTCTTATCTCTTATCCATATCTGCTCATACACTTATCTCCTCTCTTCTCTTCTTCATATACCTATCTTCCTCTTTTTCCACAACTATCACTCTTCATTCTTTCTCTCCTTCCACTCCATCTCGCCTTCCACTCCATCTCATCTCTTTTTTTTTTTAACACCCTCTTCTTTTCACCATGGTTGGAGGAAAGAAAAGCACCAAAGGGAAAGACCCTATCCAAGAGCACCCAACCAAAAGAAGAAGCTCTTCAACCTCTAGTCAACAATATCCAGTGGAGGGTTCCAACATTTGGTTCACCTCATGACCACAGCTCAACCATTACTTCACCTTCTTTGCCAAACGATCCATTGCATCACCTAATACCTTCCCGATGAATACCCTCAAGAAAAACAATACACAAATCTTCCAAGACTTCTTCAAGAGTCTCACCTTTGGGAGTTTGTTACCCGTAGGAGGCATGAGTTTAATACCGATTTCATCCGAGCCTTCTACTCAACTCTCACCCGAGAAGGAGATGTCCTATCTGCACAAGTAAATGAGAAGACTATTCAGATCACCTTGGAGCAGTTCGGGACCGTTGCCAAATTGCCATTCCAAGGTCACGACATCTCTGGCTATGGGGGTGATCATTTTCTCACTAACTATAAAATCCCTCTTCTTGTTGAGCTTGGCTTCACGGAGGTGAAGAAAAACCATTCCGGTCGACCCACAATTCACTCAATCAATCCGGAGTACAGGGTCCTTTTCTATCTTATCACTCGGGTGACCAAACCAAGAGCCGGGAGTCACACAACTCTGACCACTGAAGATGAGAAAGTTCTTCACGCGATCCTTTACGGTGCACCCATTAATTGGGCACGATTCGTCCTCATGCGCATGGCGGAACATGCGACCAATGACCATCCTCTGCCCTATGCTTTCTTGGTCACCAACATTTTGATGAGTGCAGGTATCAATCCGCTGGTAGGAATTCTAACCCAAGAAGTCAAGATTTGGACAATTTCCGATGCAACCTTCCGAGCTGGACAAGCAGCTGAGGGTGCTCACCGACCTGCCCAAGAAGCCGAACAATAGGCAGCCGTACAACAAGCAGATGAACCTCAAGCAGCGTGTCTTCTCGCACTTCCAGCTCCTGACCAAGCTCCTGTCGTCACCCTTGAAACAATTGCTGCCTCTCTCCACCATCTTCAATTATATATCCATGGCACGGGACGATCCATTGAGCGGATTGACACATAAGTGCAACGACAAGGACATGATCTTCGGTCATATTTTGCTCATGTCAACTACGCTCCTCCACCGTATCACACATCATTTCAAGACCTCCATTTTGATGCTGAAGATGATGATGATGATGAGGACTACACACCTATGGAAGAGGATCATGAAGAAGAAGAAGATGATGGTGATAATGAAGCAATTGATGATGACCATGATGATGATAATAATGATGGGACCTAGACCCCATTTTCGAAACATTTATTTTCTTGCTATATTTATATTTATTTTTCCAATTCAATAAAATGCTACTTATTGCCAATTCTTTTTGCTAATGACAAAAGGGAGAGGATGATAATAAGAAGTATATGCACCAAGTTAGGGGGAATTAACATATGAAATTAACATATGCACCAAGTTAGGGGGAATCAACCTCACTTATAAATTCATAAAACTTGGCATATACTTCTATGTGTTTGTTATTATCAAAAAGGGGAAAATTGTTAGAACTCATGCTTCATTGTCTCATTTCAGGGTTTTGATAATGACAAACCAACCATAGCTCAATTGATGACAACCTTTGAAGCAAAAAGAAACCAATCAAAGAAGCAATAGTCTAAAGTGAAAGGAGTACAAGGATTGAAGCAACAAGGATGAAGAAATATAGAAATTATCTATAGGAACTTCTTGTAAATGGTAACTCAAATCTTCCAAGTTATTAGCTCAAACCAAAAATCATTTTTCCTTCATGCATTCATTAATCATATATGTCATAAGATTGTTCCTTGAGCCCTAAACATCAATGTTCTATGGTCAACATCGATGTTATTGCATTTGAATACATCATAACTTTTGCCGTGGCTCAAGAACATCGATGTTGTGTTCAAAACATCGATGTTCTATCAAGCAACATCGATGTTGTGTCCAAAACATCGATGTTCTATGTTTTCAAGTCTTCTCAAAATTTGGCAGAAGTGCCAAAACATCGATGTTGGCTTTTAAACATCGATGTTGTGTTTTTTCAAGTATTTTCAAAATTTGGCAGAAGTGCCAAAACATCGATGTTGGCTTCTCAACATCGATGTTGTGACAATTGTTTTCAAACATAATTTTTGCGAAGCGCCAAAACATCGATGTTGGGTCAGAAAACATCGATGGTGGGACTTAAAACATTGATGTTAAGAAAACAAACATCGATGTTGTACTAGTCGTTGGCTCAATTATTCAAATCCAACGGCTAAACATCGATGTTGTGATAACCAACATCGATGTTGTGCCGTTAGAATCAAACATCTTTTTCAGCAAACATGCTATCTTTGTATAAAGGTGTTCAGATTTGTCCCCAACGATTATATGCACTTTTGAGGCTATAAATAGAGGCTTTAAACCTCTCTTTCATTTTGATCAACTCTCTACAATTTCAAGCATTCATTGTTATACATACGTATCATTTTTTTTATAAGCCAATATCTTTGAGAATTGAGAGTTGCCTTATAGAGCTTATTTTGTACTCATACCTACTATTAAAAAGAGTCTTGTTTTGAGTGACATTTGTATTAACATACACCTTAAGGGAGGATTGTTCCCTTGTAGTAAATTCATAAGAAGAGGGTTTTTTTCTGTGGGAAAAGTCTTGAAGTGTGGAATCTTCAAGCAGGAGTTGTAAACGGTTTGTTAAGCACCCGGAAGCTTAACGGTGATAGTGGAATCTTCGAGAGAGTCTCTCGGAGGACTGGATTAGCCACACGGGTTGTGTGTGTGTGAACCAGTATAAATCGGTTTGCCTTTCTCACTCTTTTTAATTCCGCAATTATTAACCCCCCCTCTTAGCTTGTTTGGGCTTACAAAACCTTACGCTGGGTTGTTGGTAAAAAAAAGAAGGAAACTTTTAAGGTTAAAAAAAAAAAAACACATAGGCATATATATATATATACATATTAAGGATTGTATATATATCTGGAAATATAAATATATAGTAAACTTGAGAAGATAAAAAAAATATAAATAAAAAAAGGAATATATTTTCTGAAAAATACATATAAGTAATATTTCTGAAATGTATATAATTATGTGAATATATAATTGTTTGGAAAGTAATTTATTTTTAGAAAATAAAAGTACCTATTTATTAATTTGTATTTATTTTCAGAATAAGCCTTTATGAGTATATGTTCTCCGGTAAGGAATATACATAGCATACGATTATTTTACATATTTTTATTTTGAATAATAATAATAATAATATTTGGTAATTATATTATGATAAATAGCTTAACGGAAAATATTTTGGAAAATATATGAACATATGTTATCTTTTCCAGGAAATTATGGTCATTATATTCTGGGAAAAGTATAACTAATTTATGAAAATATTTTGAAAAGAGTTTTAATTAAAGTATGGTACCGAAATTATATTCGGATATACGTACGGTATAATATTTTCGGTAAAGGATAATAATAAAAGATATGTAACTGGGATGGTGTTATATTTATTTTGCAGTATAGCATCACGACATACTCTTATGTGCATTTTATGTGAACATGTCGTTGTTTTGTAATATAGGAGTTGGTATCGTGCTGTTCTCCTGTGGAACCGGCCTTGGAACGGGTTGAGGATCTTCAGAGTTAAGTAACAGGCCAAGGTGAGGTTAAGTAAATATTTATATACTTCCCGTGATATCAAGTTGCTGTTTGTTTGCTATATGTGATATTTGCTGGTATGAAACTTTGTGGCTGTGTATGGTTGTTGTGTGATGAATTAAATTGATAATTGTTGCCGTTGATGTTGTTGAAATTATTGTTGCTGTTGATATTATTATTGATGTTGGAATTGTGGATATAAGTAAGACTATTACTGTTGTTGACTGTGAGAAATGTGCAAGTTGAGTACCGAGGGTACTAGTATGGGAACAGTTTGGAATAAGTTTGTATTATCTAGACGAGCGGAGAGGCTGCGAGCCTGCTCGGGATAATGAGTTGATGATTGGTTAATATTATTGTGGTATCAAGACTAAAATGGTAATCTTAATAAAATGGAAACACTTAGACATCTAGTAAGTCACGGTTAAATGTTGGAACAGCCAGATGGTAGTCTTTTATTTATGGTGCTGGGGGACAGTGTGCTTGGGGTCTGCTCCCTATCTGTACCTGTAACAGCCCGGGTAAAATTTTGGATTTTTACCGGATTGTAAAAGTCTTTTTACCGTGATTTATTGTAGAATTAATCTTGGGTAATTAATTCAAGGTAAATCGAGCGTCGTTTTTCGAAACCGAGAGTTTTCCCGCGCTCGTGATTTTTTCGTGGATTTTTCGGACCTAAGTTGGTATTTTTCGGGTCCCGAGATTTTCGAAAAAATCACACCGAAAAATAACTTAGGGGGTATCATTTATTTTCTGGTCCGGACCGGACTCGCTCCATAATGCAGACAAGTTGCATTATGGAAGGAATCACAGGATTAACAGTTCTTTCACGTTCTATAAAAAGAGAGCAGGAGAGGGGAAGAGAGGAAGAGGAGAAGAAAAAGAAAAAGAGAGAAAAGAGGAAAAGAAAAAAAAGAAAGAAAAAAAAGAAAAGAAAAAGGAAAAAAAGAAAAGAAATAAAAAAAAGAGAAAAAAAAGAGAGAAGAGGAAAAAGAAAAAAATGAGAAGAAGAAAAAAACAAATAATAACAGAAATGAAAAAAAAGGGAAGAAATACAGAAAAAGAAAAGAAAATAGAAAAAAAAGAAAAAAAGGGGAACTGTTCATCGTCAACTCGAGTTCCCTCGGGTTACTGTTCACGCGAAGCCGTTCGGCGCCACCTCTCGTCACACCGCCGCCACCAGCACGCTCGCCGTGATGTCGCCGACCTGTTGCCGCCTCCTCCGCTTGGTTCCGCCGCGGGGCACGCCGTGACGCGCCGTTGACCCGTCGGCAGACCCGCGGATCTTGTTTCATCCGCGCCTGCACCTACTTCCGTTAGCCTTCCGCCTCCTTTCCGCCGCCCATGGAGTCGCCTCAGCCTCGCCGACCCCGCGCCAGCTTCTCCCTCGCACTCGTCGTCCCTGTCGCCGCCGCGGCTGCACAACCCGTGAGGTGAGCCGGGTTCCGACCCGTTCCTTCTGGTCGGGCCGCAAACAGCTTCTGGGCTTGGCTTTCTGATTTGGGTTGGGCCTCATCTGTTTCTGTTTCTGGGCTGGGCATGGGCTTACTGTTCATGGCCCAGTCCAGTTTAAAAAGAAATAATATATGTATATATTTATTTATTTATTACTCTGGTATTTATTTTTTAAAAAATATAATATATACACTTTGGGAAAATTATGATCAAATTAATTCTGGTATTTTGGGGAAAATGTAAATATATATACTTTGATAAATAATTAAGTTATGTTTTGGAAAAACTAATATTATTTGGAAAAAAATATATATATACCATGAAAATAATTTCTGGAAATTATAAATAGGTTATTATTTTTCTGGAAAAATTATGGAGATTACAATTTTGGAAAATTATAATTATTTTATGAAAATATTTTGAAAAAAAATTTAAATAATGTATGGTACCGAAATTATATTCGGATATACGTACGGTATAATATTTTCGGTAAAAGATGATAATGAAAGAGATATGTAACCGGGACGGGTTATTTCGCAGTTTGGGCATCATAGTATACCGATTATGTGCATTTATGTGTATATATTATTTTGTTGTATAGGTTCGGATATCGGGCAGTTTCCCGAAGGAGCCGGCTTGGGACCGGACATTGTCTTCAGAGTTGAGTAATCGGCCAAGGTGAGGATGGATTTCCTTCAATATGTGCCTGTATTACTCGGTTGTTGTGTTTGTTGATTATTGCATTGTTGGATGTTGCATTTGCTGTGGTTTGATTCGGGATGTTTATCCCATGGTCTTGATTGTTGTCGGGATGTTTATCCCAGTATATTTTGGTTAGGGATGTTGATCCCTGTGGTTTGGTTTTGATGATGATAACATAATTGTCACGTGGTAAGTAGTGGTACGACTCGATGGTTTAAGACTGTTTCGTGGTGGCCTTGACCTGGCTTACTTGTGATGAGCATGTCTATGCTTGGGATGTCTATCCCGTGATTATTTTTGGGATGTCGATCCCTGGGTTCTCTAGATTTGGTCTGGCACCCGGAATATGTTAATAACCAGGTCTGACCTCTAGCTTATCCGTGACGGGGCCCGGAAAGATAAAACTGGAAAATTGGATTTTTATTTGAGTCTTTTTGGTCTTGGACCAGTTTTGGGTCGAGTTTTTGGTTTGGTATGTACTTGGTGGTTTTCACCTTTTTTTGACCTTGAGTACTTATAGTGTTGCATATTGATTGTCTATCCTTCGTCGGTGAGCACTTCGGACTCACCCCTCACCTGCGGGCTTTCATCCCGTAGGATGAGTTATTTGTGGTACAAGTTTGGTGCACACCAGACAGGCTGCGGCGTTATCCCTTGGACAGGACTTGGATCCATAGTTTGCATCAGTGTCGCATACAATGTCTTTGTGAGTTGTTAAGTCTTCCGCTGTGCATTATTTTTACTATTGTTGGGCCATTGGGCCGGTTTTGTTATTAATGATGTTTCCTATTTTGGGCTGTTGAGCCCGAGTTTCTGTTGTATACACTGTATGCTGGGCTTGGTTTGGTTGGGTCGTCACAGTTCCGGCACGTGTTTACTGTGTATGGTAAATACGGGTCGGGGCATTTCATTTTGGTAGCGGAGCGGGCATTAGGTCTTGTTGGGAAGTCCTTGTATGTTTGTTGTCCTTGTTTGCATAGTTCGCTCTATTTGTTTATTATTTTATATCATTTTAGTTAGTGCATTATGGATCCAGTCAAGGGACGCCAGCTGTCGCAGAACATACACATAAGAGGTAATGATGCCATAAATAAGCGGAAATATAAATATTATTATTAATACTAATATTTTTGTTACAAGCATAAATATTACATTGATATTTTATAAAAAATAAAAATAGTACATTCATCTTCTCGGAACGACGTTGACCCTGAAGCTAGTGGGGTCTTTGTTGATGTTGACCGTGATACTGTCGCTCCACGAGAACCACATGCCGCCTACGTTGTTCTGGCCTGAAAACTCGAATCGGTTTGCTTGGGGGAACCGGAGTGGGATGAGACCGTGATCGTCTTCAGGTTGCCACTGGGTCTCCGTGAGAAGAACCATATTTGGTTTGTACTGGTTCTTCAGGTCCCTCAAGGTACGCGAGAACTCCTGGGAACGCCTAGCGACTCCTCTGCAATTCCACACTAGAAGTCGGGCCTTTGGCCAAGTTACGGGTAACCGAGTGACTCTGGCATGCTCTGGGCCGTCATCGAGAGCTGGTAGTAGGTACCTTGATCAAGGAAGTGGCAAGTGGACTCTAGGTTGAACTCCTGAAGTCTTTCGGAGATGAAGAACATGATGGAGTTGGCCGAGCCATAGTAGAAGGTCCTCAGAGTGCCTTGGTCCTCCAGGAAGAACATCTCTTCCATGGGAGTGATGAAGAACCTCGATGAGTAGAGTTCGTCGACGAAGACTAGACATGGCATTCTGCCGAGCTTGTTCGGGAGTTCCTCTGGGCGCTCGTTGATCATGCTGTAGGCCAGTCGGTTTCTTCTGCCTAGATTGGCACCTTCGACGAAGAAGACGGATGATGGAGCAGGCATCGTGTTTTGGACGCGTGGGTATTTTGTTTTTTTTCTGAGCGTTGTGGCTTTGTTTGCCTGAGCGTTGTTTGCTTTTAGATGCTTTTGATGATTTGCTTCTCACTGCTCCGTCTTTTAAACTCTTATGGGGAGCTTGATTGCTGTTTTCGATTTTCAAGATTTTGCTTTTTGAAAATTTTGTCGTTGCTTCATTTATTGTTTCGTTACTTTATACGTTTTTCGGGCTACAATGCCAGTGTTTTTCAGCCCTTTTCCAACCCGCGATTTTCTTTCGCCCTGGCTACTTTGTCCTTTCTTTTTATGGTTTTTCTATATTTTCCTGCATCTTTTATCACATGCATCCGTGACCGTTGAGGCTAGACTGATGGGACCATACCTCGAGTAGAGTGCATGTGCGACAAGGTCACACCTGTTCGGACACCGTGGAGAGATACGAGACTTGACAGACGTTTTTGGCTCATGCGGAATTTGTGGACAAGTGGGTATCGTTTCTTTCGAGGGACACAGGACGCTCTCGTGATCGTCACCTTGCGAGTTAACGGACGTCTTTTTCACGAGGGAAACTGACGTCACCGTTAGCTGTGTACGTTGCGTTTCACAGGATCGGGGATGTTTTACGATCGATCTAGAGCACCGATCATGAAAACATGTTTTGTTTTAACTTATTTATGTTTTGGTTTTGTTAAACAAGTTTTTTTTTAATTTCTTTATGTTTGATTTTATATTCTTATTATTGATTTTTGTTCTGCTTTGAGATGTTTTTGTCTTTCTGTTAGCATGAGTTTTCACAATTTAACAAGAGTTTTTGATTTAAAAAGAAAATTTATTTTATTTGTTTCATAATGGTTTACAACAGAGAAGATGTACTCTAAGGAGTTACTTGCTTCTCAAGATCTTTTACAAGTTTTTGGACGTTTTTGACGTGAGGGAAGAGTTCCCCGCACGCCTGTTCAATCTGCATCACCGCCGAGCTGATCTTCTTCAGTGAGACGTTCAGCTGCATTAGTGTCTGCTGCGGAGTGCTGCTTTCGGCAGTTGCCTTGCCCTTCTTATCCTCAGCCTTCTTGTTGGCACGCTTCTTTCGTTGTCTTGGGGAGACGACCATGTGTTCCTTCAGGCCGATGATGTTGGTTTTGAACCGCTTCTTGGGAGGTTCTTCATCGGAGCTTGACGGGAAAATAGTGCCGCCGATGTAGCTGTTGTCCTCGGAGTCTGAGGTAGTTCTTATCCTCAGTGGAGAGTCCATGATTGTGTGTGAGTTTGCCAGTCATGAGGTTTGGTTCTTATAGAGGATGAGATGTCGCTTAAGGGTATAAGCGACATATCGCGTTGAGTTTGGACACCTGGCAGGGTGTGCCAAAAGCTTATTGTAGTAGGACCCAAGGATAAGACGGAATTTCGGGGACGAAATTCTTTTTAAGGTGGGTAGACTGTAACAGCCCGGGTAAAATTTTGGATTTTTACCAGACTGTAAAAGTTTTTTACCGTGATTTACTGTAGAATTAATCTTGGGTAATTAATTCAAGGTAAATCGAGCGTCGTTTTTCGAAACCGAGAGTTTTCCCGCACTTCTTGATTTTTTCGTGGATTTTTCGGACCTAAGTTGGTATGTTTTGGACATTGTCGGGTCCATTTTTAAAGTAAAAATGGCCCTGACAAATTCAATTACATGTTATTAAATGGTAACTAAAAATTAGAACCCATTAATTTAATACCATTTAACTCATAACCTAAGGCTTTAGCTCGTACCGGGGTGCAAGCCCTTAAAAGACGCCTAAAATGCCTGGTTCAACCCTAAAAAAGCCCAGGCCCTTAGTACGGAAAAAGCCGAGTTTATTCTCGAATTACCGGACCAGAAATAAGATAAGTGGGTATACCGGATATTTTCTGGTCCAGGTGGGTCACACTTCACATGCAGCATAGTAACTGCATAATTGAGTTCAATTATTCAGCCGCCAATTCCTATTCAGCCTGTGACTTATCAATAATTTTGCTGCCTATAAGTCTATTTTCCTTCTGCCTTCCTAGTACACTTCATCACCTTCACCACCAGCTTCATTTCTTCCTTTCCTGCAAATTCGATTCCAGCAATTCAAAAAAAAAAAAAACTCTCCATTCCAGCAAAATCGTTTGAAGTAGGAAAGAAAAGAAAAGAAAAAAAAAAAAAACAAACAACAACACAAAACACCCACACGCCGCCGTTTTCACCTCTCCTCCTTCCTCTTTTCTTTTCTTTTTCTTCTTTTCCTTCACCGCCGGCCAAGCACCACCGGTCACCACCAACCACCTCATCTTCTTCCTCCCCTCCTCGAGTTGCCGCAGTCCCGACGACGCCCCGAGGAGCTCGACGCCGTCGCCTGCAGATCGCGCGACCCGAGGCCGCGTCTCCTCTTCCCCTCTTCGCCACGACCCGACGGACACCACCGGCCGCCACCCTGCTCGCGTCGGCCGCCCGCTAGCTTGCCTCGCCGCTGCAGCCGCCTCCTCACGCCGGCCGTCTCGCCCGACGCCTCGTGTTGCCGTGCCATTTGCGTTGCCGCCGTCTGCGTGCCCGAGGTGAGCAGCAGACCCGTGGATGACCCGGACAGGTCCTTGGGTCGGGTCCTAGGCTGCGCGGGTCCTGGGCCGGATGTGGCTTGGGCCTGCTGTGGTCTGGGCTTGGACCTGGGCCCGATCCTGGGTTTGGGCTAATAGTTGGATTTGAATAGTTTTGGGCTTTGGGCTTGGGCTATAGATGGGTGGGCTGGACAGTACTTAGGCCCAGTCCGAAACAAATAAAAAAAAAGGGAAAAAAAAAGGAAAAAAGAGAGGAAGAATAAATCTGGAAAATGGAAAAAAAAAGAGAGAAAATTAAAAGCTTGGAAATTATATTCTGGAAAAGTATAATTTTGGGGAAATATACTTGGGAAATAAATATAGTGTATATAAAAAATATTTTGGAAAGTACATACTTAGGGAATAAATTTTGGAAAGGGTATTATCAAGGTAATAAAATACCGGAATAGTACCCGGGTATAGGTATGAGTATAGAATAGTATTTTGACACCTTGGAATAAATGGTGAATGATGATAATAATGGAAAATTAAACCGGGGGAGTAACCGAGCCGAGTATATATTTAATTTACGGTATACAGTATTAGCATGGCATTTGCATACCATCTTATGTGTGCATATTATTGATTGAATATAGGAGTTGATAACGAGCAATTTGCTGAGGAACCGGACTTGGAACTTGCTGAGCAATTCCATAACTGATATCGGCTAAGGTGAGGATGGATAACCCTTGTTATGTTGCCTGTAATACTTGTGTGCTTTGTTGTTCGATTGAACTGTTGAATTGTTGGATGTTTGATCACTGCTGTGGTATTATTGTTGCTTTGAGCTATGATATTGATTATGTGGATATTACGCTGAGATTGATGTTGAACTATTGACTGTGGAAATTGTGGAAAAGAAATTGGAATTGAGATTGGAATTGATTTGAGATGTTGATATAATTGTCATGTGGAGAGTAGTGGTACGACCCGATGGTATGAAAATTAATTTTGGGATGCTATGGTCGGTTTTTGGTTTGGTTGGCCCGTCATGCCTGTGGTTGGGGTATACCAAATACCCAGTGGCTCGGATATGCCGAATATCCGCGGTGGCTCGGATATGCCGAATATCCGCTGTGGCTCAGATATGCCGAATATCTGGTTGGCATGACGTCGCCTGAGGTTGGGGTATACCGAATACCCAGTGGCTCGGATATGCCGAATATCTGCAGTGGCTCGGATATGCCAAATATCCGCGGTGGCTCGGATATGCCGAATATCCGGTTGTTCTGATATGAGGATTGGTTTTTGACCTAGCATCTGGGATTAATTGATTACCAGGTACGACCCTAGCTTGTCCAGTGACGGGGGCCCGGAAGATAAAATTGGTAGTAATAATTAAGCATTCTTTTGGCCTTGGTTCAGTTATTGATATGTTGTTGCTTATCTGTGTTTGCTTTTAAGTATTACGGTTGCTTGCATATCACTGTTTATCCTTGGTCGGTGAGCACTTCGGACTCACCCCTCGCCTGCGAGGTTTCATCCCGTAGGTTAAGTTGTTTCCGTAGTTCAGGTTCGACGTTCGATGGCTGCTGTTCTTCTTCTCCACCTGACTCTGGATCCATACCACCGATGCATGTGCATAAGTCTTCCGCTGCTATTCTATTGCTTATATTGCTGTATTGCTGATTTCCTGTGATATGCATATTACTGATACTATCTGCTGCTGCTGAGAGCACTGTGTTGGGTTTGAATAATGGTCCCCGAGTGTGGGTGACAGTTGTATTTGATGGTTTGCTGTTGTATAATATTTGCACGTTGTACTGTCTGTTCTATCACTATGAATAGTTTCGGCACGTGTTTACTGTGTTACGGTAAATACGGGTCGGGGCGCTTCATTTGGGTCCCGGGATTTTCGGAAAAATCACACCGGAAAATAACTTAGGGAGTATCAGTTATTTTCTGGTCCGGACCAGACTCGCTCCATAATGCAGACAAGTTGCATTATTGAAGGAATCACAGGATTAACAGTTCTTTCACATTCTATAAAAAGAGAGCAAGACAGGGGAAGAGAGGAAGAGGAGAAGAAAAAGAAAAAGAGAGAAAAGAAGAAAAGAAAACAAAGAGAGAAAAAAAACAAAAGAAAAAGGAAAAAAAGAAAAAAAAAGAAATAAAGAAAAGAGAAAAAAACAGAAAAATAGAGAAAAATAGAGAAAAAAAAAAAGAGAGAAGAGGAAAAAGAAAAAAAAGAGAAGAAGAAAAAAACAAATAATAACAGAAATGAAAAAAAAAGGGAAGAAATACATAAAAAGAAAAGAAAATAGATAAAAAGAAAAAAAGGGGGAACTGTTCATCGTCAACCCGATTTCCCTCGGGTTACTGTTCACGCGAAGCCGTTCGGCGCCACCTCTCGACGCACCGCCGCCACCAGCACGCTCGCCGTGATGCCGCGTCCTCTGCTTGGTTCCGCCGCCGGACACGCCGTGACGCGCCGTTGACCCGTCGGCGGACCCGCGGATCTTGTTTCCTCCGCGCCTGCACCTACTTCCGTTAACCTTCCGCCTCCTTTCTGCCGCCCATGGAGTCGCCTCAGCCTCGCCGACCCCGCGCTAGCTTCTCCCTCGCGCTCGTCGTCCCTGTCGTCGCTGCGGCTGCACAACCCGTGAGGTGAGCTGGGTTCCGACCCGTTCCTTCTGGTCGGGTCGCGAACAGCTTCTGGGCTTGGCTTTCTAATTTGGGTTGGGCCTCACCTGTTTCTGTTTCTGGGCTGGGCATGGGCTTACTGTTCATGGCCCAGTCCAGTTTAAAAAAAATAATATATGTATGTATGTATTTATTTATTATTCTGGTATTTATTTTTTAAAAAATATAATATATACACTTTGGGAAAATTATGATCAAATTAATTCTGGTATTTTGGGGAAAATATAAATATATATACTTTGATAAATAATTAAGTTATGTTTTGGAAAAACTAATATTATTTGGAAAAAAATATATATATACCATGAAAATAATTTCTGGAAATTATAAATAGGTTATTATTTTTCTGGAAAAATTATGGAGATTACAATTTTGGAAAATTATAATTATTTTATGAAAATATTTTGAAAAAAAGTTTTAAATAAAGTATGGTACCGAAATTATATTCGGATATACGTACGGTATAATATTTTCGGTAAAAGATGATAATGAAAGAGATATGTAACCGGGACGGGTTATTTCGCAGTTTGGGCATCATAGTATACCGATTATGTGCATTTATGTGTATATATTATTTTGTTGTATAGGTTCGGATATCGGGCAGTTTCCCGAGGAGCCGGCTTGGGACCGGACATTGTCTTCAGAGTTGAGTAATCGGCCAAGGTGAGGATGGATTTCCTTCAATATGTGCCTGTATTACTCGGTTGTTGTGTTTGTTGATTATTGCATTGTTGGATGTTGCATTTGCTGTGGTTTGATTCGGGATGTTTATCCCATGGTCTTGATTGTTGTCGGGATGTTTATCCCAGTATTTTGATTGGTTTTTGGATATTTATTTTCGTGTCTTTGGCCATAAGAATAATGGATTAATTAATAAATTGTGATAAGGATGACGATCCTTGGTTTGGTTTGGGATGTCTATCCCGGTATTTTGGTTAGGGATGTTGATCCCTGTGGTTTGGTTTTGATGATGATAACATAATTGTCACGTGGTAAGTAGTGGTACGACTCGATGGTTTAAGACTGTTTCGTGGTGGCCTTGACCTGGCTTACTTGTGATGAGCATGTCTATGCTTGGGATGTCTATCCCGTGATTATTTTTGGGATGTCGATCCCTGGGTTCTCTGGATTTGGTCTGGCACTCGGAATATGTTAATAACCATGTCTGACCTCTAGCTTATCCGTGACGAGGCCCGGAAAGATAAAACTGGAAAATTGGATTTTTATTTGAGTCTTTTTGGTCTTGGACCAGTTTTGGGTCGAGTTTTTGGTTTGGTATGTACTTGGTGGTTTTTACCTTTTTTTGACCTTGAGTACTTATAGTGTTGCATATTGATTGTCTATCCTTCGTCGGTGAGCACTTCGGACTCACCCCTCACCTGCGGGCTTTCATCCCGTAGGATGAGTTATTTGTGGTACAAGTTTGGTGCACACCAGACAGGCTGCGGCGTTATCCCTTGGACAGGACTTGGATCCATAGTTTGCATCAGTGTCGCATACAATGTCTTTGTGAGTTGTTAAGTCTTCCGCTGTGCATTATTTTTACTATTGTTGGGCCATTGGGCCGGTTTTGTTATTAATGATGTTTCCTATTTTGGGCTGTTGAGCCCGAGTTTCTGTTGTATACACTGTATGCTGGGCTTGGTTTGGTTGGGTCGTCACAGTTCCGGCACGTGTTTACTGTGTATGGTAAATAAGAGTCGGGGCATTTCAGTACCAATTATTATTTTTAGGCGCTGGGGGAGAGTATGCTTGGGGTCTGCTCCCTGTCTGTGCCAGTTATACGTGGAGGTACCAGGGCAGGGTCCACTGGCTAGCTAGCTTGACTACCAGGCGACGGCCATCATTTAACTAGTGATAGGGGCCCTGATACTAAATTTGGTATAGCGTGTCTAGAATCACAAGTGTGTCATTTAAGGTTCGTGAGAACCTTAGTTAATTGTTGGTGATGTGACTTGAGAACTTACGGGTTGTTTGTATATGTATATTTGCTTATGGGTTTTACCCGGTGGGCACTTCGGACTCACCCCCTCACCTGCGGGCTTTCATCCTGTAGGTTGAGTTATTTGTGGTTCAAGTTTGGTGCATTCCAGACAGGCTGCAGCGTTATCCCTTGGACAGGACTTGGATCCATAGTTTGCATCATGTGTCGCATACAGTGTCTTTCTGAGTTATTAAGTCTTCCGTTGTGCTGTTTATTATTATTGCTGGGCCATTGGGCCGGTTATGATGTTTTTGATGTTTTTATTTTGGGCTGTTGAGCCCGAGTTTCTGTTGTATACACTGTATGCTGGGCTTTATTTGGTCAGGTTGTTACAGTTCCGGCACGTGTTTATTGTGTACGGTAAATACGGGTCGGGGCGTTTCAAGTCCGAAGTGCTCACCGGGTAAAATCCATAAGCAAAAATATATATACAAGCAACCAATAATAACCAAGTCACAATTGAACACCATACTCAAATTCACGTATAAGCATATCATACTGAGTCAAAAGAGCAACCATAATCATAACAAAATACAAAATCATCCAAACAGGAAAAACAATGCTCAAAAGCATAACATCACGAATAACATTGACAACAACGATGAGACTCCACATCTCCACACCCGACCGGGTCATACCATAAGATCTCCTGATACTAAACTTCCAAGTTAACATAACTAATTTCTCCAAAAGAATCCCATGCCACGATACAAATGTTGGTCGTGCCGCGGTAAAAAGAACAACACGGGACCGTTACAGGTCCAAATCAAATCACAGGCCATTACGGGCCAAATCAAATCACAGGGTCATTACGGACCCAAGCTACCGCCTCTGGCCGTACCAAAATCCAATCTCACGAATCACTGGGCCTATCGCGTGATAAGTTAGGGTCGTACCAGGTTATCAACCTGTTTCTGGTGCTAGATCAAACAGAACCAGGGATCAACATCCCAATAATATCAAACCGGGATCAACATCCCAAATATCAAACCGGGATCAACATCCCAAATATCAAACCGGGATCAATATCCCAAGGATCAACATCCTTATATCAAGTAACCCGATCATGGCCACCACAAAACAGTCTCTAACCATCTGGTCGTACCTCAACTCACCACGTGACAATACAGTCATCATCATTCCAACAAAACTTCCACAACTCAATTCATTCAACCTATAACTCAATAAACAGACTGATCCTCTATTAACAGCCCAACAACAAATCACAAATGATCATAAGCCTCGAGAAACCCAACAGTTCAGAATATCATCATTCTAGAATACCTTCCCAAGATATCAAACCTAGACCACAGCTAACAGACCAAACCTCTACTAACAGCCCAACAACAACCATAACAAACTCAATAGAAGAAATAGTTCCAACAACATCAATGACATCAATAATCAACTTGATTCTCACAACAAACCATTCACAGCCACAAAAGTAATATCATACCAGCAAATATCACACATAGTGAACAAACAACAACTTGATATTATGGGCAGTATATAAATAATTACTTATCCCCACCTTAGCCGATTATCAGGTTTAGAAATCCTCAAAAGGTTCAAAAGTCGGTTCCCCGCTAAACCTCGGTATCAACTCATATACAACACACAATATGCACACATAAGATGCACAGCAAATAATATGCAAATGACCAAATGTAATATTCCCATTTACCCCTATGCTTCTTTGGTTATGATGAGAATATCATTATTTAGCATTATTAATCCATTTCCAAAAATAAATCATATTTATATCCGGTTATTATTCCAGTATTATACTTTGATAATACCCTTTCTAAAAATATTTTTATATTTGTTTATCCCAACTTATATTTTTTCATTAGGTATTTACCATATATTAATTTCAAAAGATTATATTCATATCATATTTACCTTAATTTCTCAAAAGTAATAATATGTCAAAATCATTATTTCACTTAAAATCATATAACATATATTTATTTTCTTCTAGAAAATATACTCATATAATTTTATAATTATTTTTTCAAAAAAATATAATTTATGTAAGCTATATATTTTTTTCCAGAAAAATAATAGTATATATATATATTCCAAGATATCCAGTGAGTACGTATATCCTTTTCTAAAAATTAATCATAAGATAGTATTTTTTTTAAGTCATATTATAATCATACCATATATATTCAAAAGAAAACTGTGTTAGTAATATATATTTCCAGAAAATATATCAAAATATATCATATATTTTTTTCCAGAAATATACATTTAATATAAACCCTTTTTTTTAATCAGAAATATATATATATATATATATATATATATATATATATATATATATATTATTTCTTTTTTTAAGACTGGGCCAGCCCAAACAATGTCACTCCCGGCCCAACTCCTCAAGCCCAAACCAAAATAACAACCGGGTCAACCCAAGCGAGATCGGGTCAAACCCGTCACAAAATGGGTCGACCCGCGTGTTCTTCAACCCGCAGGCTCACCTTGCGATGACGCTCATGGCGGCGCGACGGTACAAGGCGCGGGTGACGGCGCGAGCAGGACGAGAGCAGCGACGGCGGCGTGACACAAGGCGACGGCGTGGCTCCGACGCGCAGGTAGAGCAGCAGTTGCTGTGGGTGGTGCTTGGTGGCGGCTATTTGCAGCAGAGGCGGTGAAACGCCCCGACCCGTATTTACCGTACACAGTAAACACGTGCCAGAACTGGTCTTATTATAGTAGCAGACAGTATATACCAAATAACATTCAGTACACATAATCTCAAATACAACATCCGTCGCCCGTACCCGGGGACCATTATTCAAACCACAACAGCAGTAGCAGAAATATATATTACAACATCATATAAAATATCAGCAGCGGAAGACTTAGAATGAGATGCAGCGGAGGTATGGATCCGGGGACTGGTGAAACAGAAACAGCGGCTGGCCGAACCACGTACCTGTACTACGAACAACTCATCCTACGGGATGAAACCCCGCAGGCGAGGGGTGAGTCCGAAGTGCTCACCGACGAAAGATAAACAGTAATATGCAGGCAACACAATACTTTCGAAGTAAAATTCCAGCAAAATCATAACAAGATACAACCAGACAAAAAACTGAGCCAAGACCAAAAGAATGCTTAAATATTATCAAGTTTTATCTTTCGGGGCCCTGTCACTGGACAAGCTAGGGGTCAGACCTGGTTATCAACATGTTCCGGGTGCTAGATCAATCCAGGGATCGACATCCCAAATAGTAACCCAGGGATAGACATCCCAAGCATAGACATGCTTAACATAAGTAACCAGATCATAGCCACCACAAAACAGTCTCTAACCTATCAGTCATACCACTACTTTCCTAGTGACAAATAAGTCGTTAACACAACTTCCAATTATCAGTTATCTCATCAAAACAATAATTCCACAATCAATATATCAACCACAACAGCAATAGTATCACAATCAAACTCAATTGGCTCAGCAGTTCAATCAGGCAAAATAATCACAAAAGAACAAACACAGTATCATGTGCAACATATCAAAGTTTATCCATCCTCACCTTAGCCGATTTCCCTACTCCTGAAAGTCCTCAAATTGTCCCGGCTCCGGTTCCTCGGGATGTTGTTCCTGATCAGCTCCTATATTGCAAATAATAGCACATATTCACATAGAATGCACATAAATGTAAATGATGCTATACCGTAAAAATAAAGCTAATCCGATTCGTTTACGTCCCGATGAACCCCGTTATCATCATCATTCACTATTTATTATTCCTGCGTCAAAATTCTATACTATGTTTATACCTGGCTATTTTTTCCGGTATTACTTTGATAATACCCTTTCCATATTTATTATATAAGTCTGTACTTCCTAAAATAATACATATTCCTAAAATAATTTGTGTTAAAGGTTTTATTTCATTTATGCTTACAAATACAATTGTATACCTTGTATATACTTTTCTGCCGTATTTTCCAAAAATATATTTATCATAAAATATTTTCTCGAATACTATTATACGTATATGCTTCATCCTAAAAGTAATTATTATATCATATTTCCGGTAAAACATTTATATCCTATATATCCTTACGAAATTTTATCACAACTTAGTAATTATCTTATAATTATCATATGAGGGTAATTATTCTATTTTACTCCACAAAATTATAATCATATACTACCCTTTCCATTATTTTCAGAAAAATTGTATTAGTGATATGTTTTTTTTTTTTAACAAGGCCAGAATTATATATACCTCTATTTTTATTCTTATTATCATTATTATTTTGTTTTATTTTTAAATTAATTCGGACTGGGCAAAGGTCCAAGCCCAATGCCTAAAACCTAAACCCAATCCAATCAACCTTAACCCACACCTAAAACCAAAAGCCCAAAATCCAAATCTAACACCTCAAACCCAAGACCCAAATCCTATCCCAATTCTAACCCAACCCACACCTAAACCTAAACCCCAAAATCCAAAAGCCCAAGACCTAATTTTTAGCCGGGTCAGACCCGCGACCCATTTCCGGGTCATCTTCCTCCTTAAGCTCACCTCACTTGCAGGGCGGCGGCGGCGGCGAGATGGCGACGGGCGAGGCGTCGAGGTGACGGAGGGAGGGGCGCGACGTGAGGAGGACCGGCTTCGTGGCTGTTGGAGCGGCGGTCGTCGGTGGTGGGAGCGTCTGTCGAGGAGGAATCGGGGCGGCGAAGGGTGACCTGCAGGCGCGGCAAGGCGGTGGTGCGACGGGGTTGCTTCGTCTGGTTGTCCCCACTGGTGACGACGGTCTACGGCGGCGTCGGCTTGCGGTTGCGGCGAGGAGCAGGGAAAAGGAAGGAAAGATGGTGGCGTTGGTGGGCTTGTGGTGGCGGCCGGCACGGCGTCGGGGTAGTTGGTGGTGGCCGGTTGTATGTGGGTGTGTGGTTTTGTTTGTTTTTTTTTTGTTTTTTTTTTGTTTTCTTTTTCTTCTTTTTTAATTGTAGTGAAGAACAGAGGCAAACAAAGATGCAGAGGCAAGGTAAGTTACTGGTTTTTTTTTTATTGATGCAGACAGAAGTAATGCTAGAAAACTTATAGGCAAGAAAGAAGATGCTAGGCTGAAATTTTCTTCATGGAATATTTAAGTGGAGAAGAAAATTTTCAGTGGAAAGAAAAGAGATTCGGGGGAGAAAATTTTCAGTGCAGAATATTGCATAATTGGTTAGAAAATATCTGAACCAGCAAAATGACTTAACTGCCCTTCTAACTCCTACTGTGACAAAAACTTATCCAGGGGCATAATTGTCTTTTCGCAGCTTCAAAATTCGGAAAAACTCCAACTCGTCCCAAAATTCCACAAAAATATCCGGAGTATGGTGTGAGACTCGGAATTGAAATCCGATGCTCGGTTTTCCTTAAAATAATTACCAAAGGTTATTTTTATTCGGTAAATTACTGTACAAAGCTTTTACAGTCCCGGTAAAAACATACATTTTACCCGGGCCGTTACAGTCTACCCCCCTTAAAATAATTTCTTCCTCGAAATTCATTCCTATTCTGTGAAGAGGTGCGGATACTGGGACCGCATGTGTTCCTCAACTTCCCATGTAGACTCGTTTGCGGAATGCTTACTCCACTTGACCTTAACCATGGGAATGGTACGGTTCCGCAACTGCCGAACTTCTCGAGCAAGAATCTGCTCCGGCACTTCTGTGTAGGTAAGATCCTCTGCCACCTCAACATCCACTGGGG